>VDFB02272971.1:0-45258 GCA_007258455.2 Sequoia sempervirens | reverse complement strand
AAAATTCTTCAAGCTACAAGAATACAGGGTCTTCCCTATTTAATTAGTTTATTGTCTTTTGAAAAGATTGTCTATATAAAGAATTAATTTTGTAGAGGTTTTGTTAAAATTTGTTGAATAAAAGATTGCCTATAGAAGAAATTTTTATTGAAGCCTCTATTCTTCTCGGTAAATTATTGTTGAAATTATTTTGTAGAAAACTTGTTACCTCTCTGTGTTAAAATTTCAAAACAAGATTTTATAGTGAAATTAGAGAGCAACCCTAAAGGTTATTGTTAAACAATAGAAAAGTTTCAAAAGAAAACAGAAATTCTCCATAGATTTATAAACGAAGTTTTCTGTTAAATTTGGGGAAAAGAAACCTCTGGGAAGAATTTTGACAAACATTACCTGTAGAAAATATTTTGGGAATTTGGGGATTGAAATAAAACCCTCTCTTATGAAAATTATTTATTTCTGATAAAATTGTTAAATTGGTAGATTTACCAATTTCCTGTAGAAAACCCTCTCTCAGAATATTTGTTTGATTATTATATTCTTATTTATTGATTAATATATATATATGTATATAATTAATATATATACATATGTAATTTCATTGTGAAAATGTTCTGTGAAATTTTATATTTTTTTGAATTGAAGATCCGTACGCAATTTATCATCGCAGGGTTTCGGATTTTAAAGAAATAATTTTTAAAAAAGGATTAAATTCCACATGGCGGAATACTGAAAATTGTATTTTAATTTATGCTGGGTTTTTTTTAAAAAATATATATATATATTAAATTTGGGGGCCGCAGGGGCTACCCCCACAGCCGCCCCCATATAGGGCGACGACTGCCAACACAACCGCTACCCCATATGAGGTAGGCTGTGTAAAACAGCCTTACACAGTCCATAAAACCTAAACGTGTATGAATTCATTGATAAATTTTGATTTATATTGTTATAAGTGAATTTTGAATTTCTAAAATTAAATTTTAAATACATATTATATATATATATACATTTATTGTATTATTAAGAAAATAATTTTAGTATTAAAATAAGATTTCTTTAAAAATATTAGATGCATGAAAAGTATGAGATCAACTAGTTTTAAAATAGTAAGATTAAAAAAAGAAAATTTGGTATTTATTTTTATGTAAAATTGAGAAAATCAAAATTAGATTAATTGTTTCAATTTCTTTTATTGTTTGAGAAAAGAACTATAATCGAGTTGTTTTATTTTCATGTTATTTCTTACTGACTTGATTGGATTTAGTAAATCCTAACATTAGATTCTTATTATGCCTGATTTGCTTTAGATTGTTTTTACTCTTTTTGGGAAAATTGGGATTACATTGGAATATAAGTCTTCCAGACGTAAATTCTAGAAAGGGAGTTAGTTTTTGTGATGGTTTTATATTTTGAACAAACCAGGGTAGTGCACATGGTTATATTCGGTTCAGATACCCTATTCTATGAACAGGATTGTGATGACTATTGTTATTTTGTTGTTTGTTTTGATGTTAGAATATGTGCACCTTGTTTACCCTTAGTTAGTGGAATTAGTTTCCTTGTGTTATTATTAGGGGAGTGGCTCTTAATGAGGGCCGGCACACAAAGTGGTGCCAGGGTAACTCATGTAGACTTATTTAATCAGTGAAAACTAAGTCAACATGTTAGGTAGTCTAAAACTTTTAACTAGACTAATAAGTCTCACTCATAGAATCAAGGGCTAGTATAGATTTGAGAATGAGTCGAGAAGGCCTGGAAGACAAAGTTGATATCTTGTTATTTTAAAAGATATTCAATTTTGCAACAGATTGCATGAGGGGTCGGGTTTCGTAAGAGGTTACCAGGGTAACCCAAGATGGGGTCCGGAACCTAGGAAGAAACACCAGGGTAACCTATGCAATATTGTGATGACACTCCACCTATAATAACAGTATTCTTGTGAACTTAGTATTTGATCATTCTATTCTAGAAGCAATGTAACCAATAAGTTAAGCTTGTACTTGTATAGTTTTGTCTATGGTTTTACTTGTGTCTAGGGTTTGTAGGTTATGTCTAGGGAACCTTTTTACTATCTCCTAGCATGGGGGGTGGGCCTACGGGTACCACATGGTTGGGTGGAACGTGCACCTTACTTCGTTGGGTCCCTAGTTTTTGTTCGTGGCAACGAGTACTTCTTGGATGGAGAGCTCATGAGCGGAAATGTACTTTCTTATTTGTATTAGTGGAAACTTTATATATGTATCACTCCTCAATTGTTAACGAGGTGAACATTTGTAATATGTAATTGTATACTTTTATATGACCTACCTCATTTGAAAAATGAGTATTGTAATGTTATTTCAAATGCAATGTAAGAAAGAATCTTATTTGTACTATATATCTTTAATGATGTAATTTAAATGTTATTCAATGTATGCTCTTAAGTTTATGTGAATTAAATACATGCTATGTTAAATACTATTGTCATCTATGAGATTTTCAAGTAGTGTGTTGTCATGTTTCTTAGGGAATGTTTGCATTAGTTAAGTTTATGTTTACACTTTAAAAAAAAAATTATTACACTATCGTAATCAATGCAACATTCTTTAGGTTACAAGACGGGGCATTACATGATCCCCCAAAAGGTAAATCAAAAGTGGTTTTTTATCAGCATTTTGATAGGTGTAAAGGAGACTCTGTTATAGGTATGGTTTAAAACTAGTGCGGTTCTTTCCAAGGGGGTTTGATCAAGGTAGTTTGATCAAACCCTCTTCAATTGGAATGCTTTAAATAGAACTTTTTAAGGCTTAAATCATTATATTTTCTAAAAATGTGTGATTTCAACAAAAATTAGAATCTCCCAAAAATTGTAAACTAGCTTTGTGGGATCAACCCATCTAGTAAAAATTCACGATCCATAGATGGTGATTTCATCATTATGTCATGCTTGAGCACCCTATCACTACAACAAATCCCTGTGATTAGCTCCCTTTTTTGCTCCCTTTTTTTCTCCCACCCATTGTTTTAATGTATTTTTCTCCAATTTTTTGAAAAAGTCAACGTTGTTTATCAGGATGGCATTATTTTTGGTGTTTTTTGCACCGATCAAAATAAGTAGGTGCTAAATTAGGCACTAATTAGTACCTGGTTTAGCGTCAGATTTAGTGTCGGGCTTAGCGTCGAGTTTAGCACCAGGTTTAGCATTGGGTTTAGCGTCGGGTTTAGCGTCGGGTTTAGCACTGAGTTTAGTGTTGGGTTTAGTGCCAGATTTAGTGTCAAGTTTAGCGTCGGGTTTAGCACCAGGTTTAGCACTAGGTTTAGTGCCGGATTTAGCGCCAAGTAGGTGCTAATTAGCACTCGGTTTAGCATCAGGTTTTGCGTCAGGTTTAGCACTAGGTTTAGCATTAGGTTTAGCACTAGATTTAGTGCCTAATTGTTTTGATCTAGTAGGGATCAACGGTTAAGGGATTAGGGGTGTTAGAACAAAAAAATCTTCCCCAATATTCACTGGCCTTCAATTGCTTTCCTACATTTCACTTGCATCAAAAGATCCCTCAACCCTCAACCCATATACCCTCTACCCTATACATTGGACCCTAAACCCTAATCCTTCAACTATATACCCTAAACGCTCTACCCTCAACCCTTAACCATCAACCCTATAGGTTCTCAACTCTATACCCTCAATTCTCAACCCTCTACCCTATATATTGGATCCTCAACCCTCATATATATATATATATATATATATATATATATATATATATATATATCTTGCCCCTCCTCCTCTTTCTCTCCCTGTTCTTCCTCTATATCTTCACTTCTCCTTCCTCCATCCCTTACTTCCATCTATCAATTCTCCCTCTACCTTAATCTCAACTCCCAAAACACACCTTAAATGACTTCAACCTTAAACCTTAAATCTCACATTCTCAAATTTTAAATCAATTCTGAACTAGTTTCTTTATTCTTTACTTTAATTTACATTTTTATTTTTAATTCCTTAATTTTATCTTTAATTCCTGGAATTTTTAATTTTACCCTAAAACTCCTAATCCCTCAACCCTTATACCCTCTACCCTATACATTGGACCCTCAACCCAATACCCTTGGTGTGACTGTAAGGGCATAAAAATTCAACTATATCCCTTTTGTACATTTTATGGCATAATACACCTCATTTCTACATTCAATCATCTACAAATTTGCCCATGTTTAAGATTTTTGAGTAAAAGATAAAAAAATGTTTTTAAAGGATAATATGAAGATAATAGTATGATCTTAAATTTGAGATTTAATAGCATTTGAATTAAATGGCATTTTTATCTTCTTTTCAATTAAAAATTGTAATATTTAATTTGTAAAATATTATAAAATAAATAAATAATAATAAAATTTATATGTTGAATATTAATCATTATTTAGAATTTATTTTTCACAATAATAATATGAATGGTTTGGAAGAAATGCAAGAGGCGGATCTATTTTAATTAAAAAAAATCTTAGGGTGCAAGGAATCTAATGTAATATCATAATCACAATCACACATTTTTTTTAAATTATAATAATTAAAATCATAATTTAATGATTAAATTATATATTTAATTCATATTCATTTTAGTTTTATTTAAGTCATAGTAACAAGACTTGGACTCGGCTCGAACTCGGCTAGGGTGACTCGACTCAGGACTTGGGAATCAACGCCCAGAATTGGTGCAGACTTGACAAAATTTAAAAACACTAGAAATTTAGAGATTTCTAAGGATTTAAAACTTGTTTCAAGCACGCTTTATTGAATAAACCTTAAAGACACAATAACATCATTAAATAGAAGAAATTTGATCACATACACAAGTATACATCGATCAAATAAGTATAAAGTACACAAATTGTAGCTTAGTTGCTGAAGGAAATAGCACACGCTTAAATATATAAATATAGTCAAATGTATACAAAATTCATGGAATGTGAAATCCATGACATCGAATGTTCCAAACAAATATGAAATATCAAAACAATAACTATAATTCTATGGCTCAAAGGAGTCTACATCCTTCCTATGAAGGCATCTAAGGTGGGTCCTAGATGATGTAGCAACTGCAACCATAGTCTCTTCTTGTGATTCCATGCCACCCTCACCAACATTAGTTGTGGATGTGTTTTCTCGTGCTTTAGCCTCCTCCTTTGTCATGGCTATAGCCTCAACCTCTCTATCTTCCTAGTCAACCCAATCAAGGTCCTCGTCACTAACACTGTAAGTATATATTGATCATATAAGTATAAAGTTATAAACACAAATTGTAGTTGAGTTGCTCAAGGAAATAGCACACTTAGATATATAGTCAAAGACTCGAATGTATACAAAAATCATTGAATATGAAATCCATGACATCAAATGTTCCAAACAAATATGAAATATCAAAAGATTCAAAATAATAACTAGAATTCTATGGCTCAAAGGAACCTGCATCCTTCCTACGAATTTGTCTAAGATAGGTCCTAAATGATGTAGTAGCCATAATCTCAAGTATCAGAGTGATTTCCCTAATGGGGTTAAGGGGCAGTGCCCTTTGTGGGAGTCTAGGCACAATTCCTCTAGTGGGGTCAAGAGGCAGCACCCCTCATAGGGGTTTGGGGGTAGCGCCCCTTGTGGGGGTTGGGGGGAAATGCCCCCAATGGGGTCAAGGGGCAATGCCCCCAGTGGGGTCAAGGGGCAGCGCCCCCAATGGGGTTAAGGGGCAACTTCCCTTGTAAGGTTCTGGGAGTAGCGCCCCCAGTGGGGTCGAGGGGCAGCACCCCTCGCGGAGGTCTGGGGGCAGCGCCCCTAGTAGGGTCAAGGGGCAACACCCCTTGCGGGGGTCTAGGGGCAGCGCCCCCAGCAGGGTCGAGGGGCAATGCCTGTCCCGGGGTCGAGGGGCAACGCCCAAATTAGGACCTCCAAAACCATACAAACCCTCATGGCGTACATCATTTTGCATTCGCAATAAGTAAAAAAAAAACAAGTTTTAACTTTAAATTTCATGTAATTTTTTGTACTTTTCAAAGCCTGCTTGTCGAGTCCTGCTGACGAGACTCACCTGAACTCGGCCAAGTATAATAGCTATCTTGATTTTCTATAAAAATCATAAAGAAACTAAGGTATGAAATTATATGAATTTTATTCAAAACCATACGAAAACCTAAGTCATAGAACAGCCTAAGAACAATGAGCTAAAGTATTAGTCAAGGCACTTTAATTGTAAATCAATGTGATAAAAAGATAAGGGCAAGCTAGGGCAACATGAAAACCTAACCACAAAACATCAAACTTCCACAATTCTCGCCTCATTTTGCACTTTTCCATTTCTAGAGAACTTGGCACACAACCACCATGGAAACTTAGGATTCGAGCCTGAAAAATCAAACATTTTATGCACTACTATGTTGATTTGGTGTCGATTTCCTTTAGGAACTTAATGGTAAGTTGTTTCTTCTTTGTTCTGGGTCATTTCAACTCCATTTTTGAAGGATTTAGGGCCTCTAGGCCGCGTCCATGAGTGAATTTTTGATGCATTTTTCTATGTTTGTTTCCTCTGTTGATATCTCATTACCTCGGGCCGCCATGGATGCACTTGGCTTGAGTATTGAAGCCCACAGGAACACGGGTTTTGATGGTTCCTCTCTTCACACAAAAATTGGGTGAGTTTCTATGCTTTCATCCTATGTATTCTCTTCTTAAATGAGCTCGATTTGAGCATGATTTGAAAGAAAAAAATTGTCCTCTGTGTGGAAACAAAAGAAAAAGTGTGCTCCTCTACCTAGGCTGCGGCCATACCATTTTATTTCCTCACATTCTGTAGAAGATAACCTAGTTTCAGGCTCGACCCATGATATAAAATTATAATACTTATGGAATGGAGAACTTTCCTGCATTTTGTTTACTATTTTTGGGGTTTTGAAAACCTTTCATGGTTGCGGCCATTCACAATACCTTCTTCATCTTCTAGGTTGGTCTTCTTCCACTTGTATTAATAGACCTATGTTGTCAATATCACCTCATAACATTGTATCACCTTGATTTTCACTATTTAGATAATCTTAAGACTCCTTTAAAACAATCGTACAAGCCTGATATGACTGATCATGGTATGTATTGGAATGGTACAATCAAGAGTTTGATCATTTACCTTCATAAAATTAGATTATCACTCTTTCATATCAATTGGAATAACTTCCTTCTTCACTATCCATGATTTTTTGTTACTTGGGTTGATATTTTCTTGTTTTTCCATCAAATTAGACTGATCTAGCTACTGTTGACCCCTGATTTCAAGCTCAAAATCATTAGTAGACTGAAACAACAACAAAATCAACTTTTGTGTTAGCAAAATGAAACCTAAAGCTCAACATGTGGAAAGAGTCTTCTTGATAATCTGCATTGATAATTAATCATAAATGAAACTTAAATAATCGAAAGGGTAAAATGAACCATGAAAACCACATCCAACCAATAAAACAAACTCATACAGTAGCAACAAATGAACTTCTATTTGTATTGATTTAGAAAAATTGGCATTGTTTCAACAATTCTTTTTGTTTTTAGTCCTTCCTTATCTTTTACAAGAGAAAGTGATTGCATTTATATAGAGAGGCAAGTACATTGAGTTTACAATAAAGGGTGAGGATTAATCCATCAAGCTCCTTGCAATAGCAGAAATTACACCTCTTTTTAATTTGAAATTTCCCCATAAATAATCTTTTATGAAGTTATACATTTCTTATGTTTACGTGTTGCTAGAAAGTGAGTTATTATTAAGTAATTGACTGGTTGACAATAAATTTTTCTTATGTTTACATGAGGAGGTGAAGGCTTTGGCTTTCTCTTGGTGAAAAGAGGAATCCAAGCTTTCATGTGTTGGGTGGAACGATCTTAACAGGATATTAATATGTTTTGTACAGTTTTGTGTTGGCAAAATGGATCAACAAAAATTCTTTCAGTTGTTCACTATTTTCTTTAAGCCACTAGAATATATTTTTACAACATAAAATCCTATAAGCATACTAATTGAAGCTTCAAAGGTCAAGTGAACAAATTTATATTAGATTTCTGATTTTGGAACTCGTGAACATTATGTGGCTGAGAAATCTTTTCAAACAACTTTCTTATGTTGTGGAGCCAAATAGTTACCATGGCATTACTTTTATATCTACAGAGAAATTCATTTTCACATTTGTTTTCACATTATGTGGAAAATCAAACAAGGGGCAGCTGGTATGTAAAACAAATGTTTTTTTTTTCATTTTTCCTTTTCTATACTTACGGTAATAGCTTACCTAGAATTTGATCATGGTTTGTAATGAATATGGGTGGAGAAATAGCAATTAGCACATCTACCATTCCCATATTTTGTAACTAAATAGCTTGGTATGTAAAACAAATGTTTGTTTTTTTTCATTTTTCCTTTTAAGTAATTAGCACCTGTAGCATCACGACTCACTCAGCACTCCATGCCTTTACACATGCTCGATTCTTCAAAGGCCGCATAACACCAAATATTCTGCTCCAAATTAAGGAATTTGTGCCAAAGATATAAATTTGAAAATGTTTCAAAGATTCTCAAAGAGAAGAAATCATCCATAAAATTAGAAAAGCCCTCAAAACACCGTTAATGACTTCAGACACGTCATGCCACAAAAATGAATGCGATCTTGTCTCAAATATGGTCGATGTTGAATTTTATTGCTGCTCCAAGGCACTTTGACTTCTTCCTTAGACAGTGAGATTCCCTCAAGACATGAACGTGGTTATCATAGCTCTAAACACTCATTTCAGCATGAAGAATGCTTCAATGTGTAGTAGAATTTGTAAAGCACTTGTCTATGATTATGACTGTTTTAGATTGTTACATATAGTCATGGCCAGATTCTCATGATAGATTCCTTTGAAACTTATGATAGGTATGTATTTGAGGACCAAATTGAGTTTATCAAGGAATCGGTACTTGAAGGAGAACAAGTACTTTAACAAATTAGCTCATATGTTGATGTTTTGAATTGTATATCAGATATCTTATTTTGATTTACATAGTAATAAGATATATGTTTCTTGCTTTGGTCGATTGGACTAAACTTTAGAGAACAAATGGAAAATGTTTCAGAGTTTTATATATATTTTTGTAAGACTTTTTAACTTTACAACATAGATTATGTATTATTCACTTTTGATTTTTTGTTAATTTTCTCATTATTGATGTTTTATCCTAAATGGTATATCAAACTCTAGTTCAAAATCTTTTAGATGAGGGTGCTCCCATAGCTCTATTACTCACTTGACAAATCTTTGAAACTTTGCATTGATTTTATTTTACTCGTTCCTCTCTTGTTGTTCTTCCTCAATTTCATCAAGATCATACATTGACCTTCTTGCCCCTCCTAAAGTTTGGACCACATCCATTACCTTCACATAAAATTGGACATCCTTGGTCTTCTTGGCTCATGATGGATGGGCCAGAAAAAATATGTGCCAAGGGAAAAGAGTATTTCTGATTCAAACCTCATGCCTTAGCCATTCCATAGTCCTCTTTCTTTCGTCGTAGTCAACACCAACCGAGAACTTCATTGTTTTCTGCTCTTGCATACTATTATTTAAATGTCATCTTTTATCAGACTTGTTGATGATCACTTCTCTCTATCTTAGCAAAGAAAAGACGATGACAAGATGACTTAAAAAATTGACTACGAGAACCACAATTGATTGGATGGATACAAGATCAAAAGTCAAATGATGACAAAAGGGAGCACAAGAGATGAGTTTCATATGGGTACCAACATGAGGATAGGTTGTATCTATTTCCATTTAAGTTCTATATATTGATCTATTTCATCAACAACAAAAAAGATTTTAACCCAATAAGATTGAATTTCATCATGAATCCTCATTTTCAATCATCAAGCCACTAGAAGGAACATTGTTTCCTTTTGTTTTATTCCTGACATAGCAGCAACTAAAAATTTTCATGTTATTTTCAAAATTGTTGGTTATTTGATGCTAGCTTAACTTTTCTTGCAATGGTTGTATAGGATGAAAACAATAGCCATATCAAATTCCTTTTTCCCAAGTCCTACTCTCTCAAGGTTAATAATCTCAATCTCTCTAATAGTGATTACTAAGAAAGCTAATTCCACCAACTCTATCAAACAGTTTACCGTAGGAACAATAAAATTAGACGCTTTGAAAGGAACTCCATGAAAACCAAGCTCTCTAAATGGTATATCAAACTCTAGTTCAAAATATTTTAGATGAGGTTGCTCCCATAGCTCTGTTACTCGCTTGACAAATCCTTGAAACTCTACATTGATTTTATTTTTCCTGTCCCTCTCTTGTTGTTTTTCCTCAATTTCATCAAGATCATACATTGACCTTCTTGCCCCTCCTAAAGTTTGGACCACATCCATTACCTCCACATAAAACTGGACATCCTTGATCTTCTTGGTTCACACCATGATATGGTTATGCAAATGAAAATGAAGCAAAGTAATCATCTCCTTCTCCGTTGGCTGGAAGAATTCATGCTTAATGTTTTGATACATGATATCAGATCTCTTTTGCTCTCATGGTTGAATATTGAAATCCATTATAATGGGCCTCCAGAGTTCCAGACATCTTTCTTCCTCTTCCACCAAATGTTGGCATATTTTACTAATGTTTATTAGAATTGTTGCATGTTTTACATCACTGGAATGACATATTAGCTATAACTTTTATGAAAATTTACTGTGGTATGTGCACTTTGATATGATGTAATATGATTATGGTTTTGGTTCACATGTTGTAATATTAGATATATAATAGAAAAATAAATTATTGCATGAAATAAATAATATTTTTTCATTTTAAATGTTTTTTTTGCAAAACACGGGTCTTCCAGAAGATCAAGATGATCCTCATTACATATAGATCCAGAATATGTTGGTTCTGGTACAGATCACATGGCAAGGGATGATGATGACACGGATACAAAAGACACCGAGGCTGATGACAATGATGATGATCACGATGGTGATGATGATCACAATGGTGATGATGATGATGATGAAGCAGTTGTTGGTAGTAGTCAATGGCATTCATGATCATATAGACTGCATCATGGATCATTGTTGATATATCATTATGATGCCTTTTTTCATGGTTACTATCATATGTAACATTTTCACAACCTGCAGTACCATATTATTGACTTGTATCATTTTGACATGTATCCTTTTGAAATATATCATTTGAACATGTATCATTTTGACTTGTATCATTTTGAGTTATATAATTTATCATTTTTACTTATATCATTTGTACATGTGTCATTTTGACTTATGTCAACTGATGGACATGTATCATTTTGACATGTTATTAATCTAGTGGCATAGTTGACCCACTTGTTTTAATTATAAATGATGATCATGTTATTAATAATTATCTTGTTATTTAATCATGAGTTAAATAATTAAATTACTTACTCTATAATCATATGAGTTATTTAAGAGGCATGATATATTTAATTAATTAAATTGAAATAAAACATATTATTTAATTTACTTACTCTATAATCATATGAGTTATTTAAGAGGCATGATATATTTAACTAATTAAATTGAAATAAAACATATTAAATTAATAAATGGAAGCAAAAAAGAAGCATTTTTAGAAGGAAAAAAGGAAGCAACAATGGAAGCCAAACTAGAAGCAAACCAGAAGCAATCTTGGAAGCAAAACTAGAAGTAAAATTGGAAGCAAAACTGGAAGCAAAACAGGAAGCAAAATTGGAAGCAAAACCAGAAGCAAATTTGGAAGAAAAATTGGAAGCAAAACTGGAAGCAAATCTGGAAGCAAAACTGGAAGCAAACGTGGAAGCAACACAAGAAGCAAAACTAGAAGCAAAATCAGAAGCCAAACTGGAAGCAACAAAAAATTGGCGTTAAACCCGGCACTAAATCCAGCACTAAACCCAGCGCTAAACCCGGCACTAAACCCGGTGCTAAATCCAATGCTAAATCCAGTGCTAAATCTGGTGCTAAATCCGGCGCCAAAGTGAACATACCATTTTGTGCCAATTTTTGTGCCATTAGAAGTTCCCAATTCATGAACTCAAATACACTAAAATCCAACGCTATTTTAGGTGCTAATTGCCTGTTTTGTTGTAGTGTATATTGATGTCATCATTGAAACTGTTCATTTGCACTAGCTGGTTAAACTTAAATTTTGGTTTAGTTGAGTATGCCTACAAATCTTGATGGCTATAATATTTCCAAAAACTTCAATTCGAAGTGAAATTCCTACAAGGGCATATGGGTAAGAAGTTTCCACAAGGTCAGTTGACACCAAAGTTCTCGCAAATGAGAAATAACCCACCGATGTGGGTTGTGTTGGCGAATAAATTGGAACATGTTGTAAACAAACCAATTTAGAATAAAAACTCCACAAAGGCTAATAGCAAACCAAAAACCCACAAGCTGATAGAAGACCAAAAACCCATAAAGTCAATAGTAGACCGAAAACCCGCAAAGCCATAACTTAACTAAGTTTTTCCCAATTCCCACTAAATTTGATCTATAGATACCCATTAGGCTCCTCTAAAATATGATTCTATTAATTTGACCAAAATTGTCTTTGAAATTCCTCCTAAAGCAACAACCCAAAACACCAACAAAACACCACCAAAATTGGACTAAAACATAAAATAAACTAAAATATATTTTTGGGTGATGCAAGATTGTCTAAGAACCCAAATGCTCCTGCATAATTTTTTGAGTTCTAATCTAGTTTCTCTCTCTCTCATCCATTTTTTAATATTTATAATCCACTTATAATTCATATGATAATCAAGCATTTTTTAATTATAATAGAGTTAAAGGACATTACACAATTATGTTTTACTTTTAAACATAAGATACAAGATATCATACACAACAATATAATTAAACTTGATGAGGTTAATGATAATGGATAATCGTTAGTTCCTCCTAACCATCCCTTACCTCCCTAGATATATAGTTTGATGAGGTTAATTGTAATAGATGTATTCAAGGAAAAGTAATAAAGATAAGAAGAGATAGATCCAAACTTGTAATTAAGTTGAATCATTTCACTTTAGACACATATTCCAACTCCAAAATTAACTCTATATGAAGAAGGTTCGTCAAGAATCTCATATATGTTTCAAGAGAAACAAGAAACAATAACAAAAAGAAACAACTAAATCAAAAATACCATCAATTTAAACATCATATAACACAACAAAAATGAAAGAAGGAAAGGAAAGGAAACATCAAACGAGAATCAAAGAAAGAAGCAAAAGAGAAAAACCAAAACTTGACTTTCATATCAAGAAGACACAGAAACCAAAGCAAGAAGTTGTGATGGATCAAAAGAATATCATTCATCCACAACCACTAGTTAAAAAACAATAATGATTAAGAAAATAATTACCTAATGTTACACCTATTGAGCACACGTTTTCATCAAGCATAAATGACTATCAAGATGAAATGCATCATTTAAAAAGCAAGCAAAGAAAAGGAAAAAATGGAAGACAAGTTGGATGATGACTTTTCGAACAATGATGATCTATTATTGGTAAGCCTAAGATGGCGGTACCTAAAAATTTAATGTTCAGTTATTTATAAGATATATATGTGTGTGTATATATGTATATACATGTATATGTATACATATATACATATATACATATATGTGTATATATACATATACATATATGTGTATATACATATAGATATATGTGTATATATATATATGTATATGTATATGTATATGTATATATATATATGTGTGTGTGTGTATATATATATATATATGTATGTATGTATGTATGTATGTATGTATGTATGTATGTATGTATGCATGCATGCATGTATAGATATATATACATATATATGTACATATATATATGTATATGTATATATGTATAGATATATATCTATACATATATATGCATATGTATATGTATATGTATATGTATGTACACACACATATATAAAGGTCAACTTTCATTTTGCTTTCATTCTTAGACCTTCAAATTTTTATCTTATATTTTAGCATTTTATATTATTTCTACATTATTCTGCCTATTTATACCATTTCAAAAATATATAAGTTAGATTCCATTTTGTTTCCATATTTAGACCTTCAAATTTTTATCTTATACTTTAGCCTTTTCTATCATTCCTACATTGTTGTGCCTATTTATACCATTTCACCTTCTATATTTATTTTTCATATGTATCCTTCCCTACTTAAGGGTATTGTTTGTTTTTACTTTACCTTTCACTATTAATTAAGTTTTTGTTTTCATTATGTCCATGTTGCGTTGCCTTTCCTTTCTTTGTGTGCATCATGATTCTTAGAGCTTATTCATTAATCTCACATTATTGAAACATACTTTTTAGATCTTATATATTGATTGTGTCATGCTTCTTAGAGCTTATTCATTAATCTCACATTGTTGAAACATACTTTTTAGATCTTATATATTGATTGTGTCATGCTTCTTAGAGCTTATTTATTAATTCCAAATCACTATATCATGCTTGCTAGAGAATCATATTGTTGAACTATGATAAATCATGCTTATCTTCTTTGGCTTTACTTTGATACATATTACTTCTTAGATATTTATATATTGAGCCTACACTGACGCATCTTACTCAGAGTTAATTCGTATATAACAGTGAACCAAAAGAACATTGGACCTTTCATTAGCGGATTTATAAGTTCGTGAACTTAAATGTTCTTTGAAACTGGAATCTCGTTGGCAAGACGGATTCATCATGAACCACAAAGTCAAGATCCATTTCCTTTTCAGCAGAAATGCCAATCCCTTCACTGATACAATGCCTTTATCAACGAATCAGCCAATCGATAATCTTTTGAACCTTTGAATCCGTCGGTGAAACTAGAAGTTTGAGAGCTATAAAAATGGATGATACAAAGCTTAACCAAGCCTCAAAAATGATCTGATCTTAGTCAAAATTATGGAATTATCCCAAATAAGATTACAAAAGAAAATTAATAGAACAAGATCTAAACCAAAACTAAAGAAAACTTGAAATATTTTGGGTGACATAGGATTGCTCCTGAATCTGGATGTTCCTAAATCAAACATGTTAGATAAGTGAAATGTTTCATGAGACTGCAACTCATGAATCATTTAGGTAAGTCAGGAATGGGTATCCCATACTTAACCAATTCATAACCTTTCATCCAAGAAGCTCCATTTGTTGGTTGATCCTTCCAACAGATAAGATACTCCATTTTTTTTTTTTTGGGTGTGTTCTTTTAGTCACTCGAGAATCAATCACCTTATCAACATGTTCAATTTTTTTCTCAAGAAAATTATGTTTCCACTCAAGTGCATCTTGAAAATCTAAGTTTTAATTCCCTTGTGTATTTGGTTCTCCTCCATAATACTTCTATAAATTATCAACATTTGAAATGGGAGAAATATCAATACTTGTTGGAAATTCTACCTCATAAGCATTATATTCCATTTCAATTTATTATATGTTCCCCATGGGAACCTTTCCTTCTTCAAATGTGTCATTACCAGATCTCCCACCTAGAATTCATGTTCTCTTTTGTGCAAATCTGCATGCTCCTTATATTTGATGGCACTCTTCTTCAAAGCTTCCTTCACTTCCTTATGCAAATCATGAATATAATCAACAAAATCCTTAGCTACAACACTCTTTCTACTCAAATCAGAACTATCTCTCACCCTCAGACTGTATCCATAGACAATATGAAAGGACTTTTCCCTACACTACTATTGACTAAATTATTATATGTAAACTTTTTCTCGAGCCAATATCAAGTCCCACTGGTTAGGCTTATCCCCTACTAAGCATCTAAGAAGATTTCCCAAACTCCTATTTACAACCTTAATTTTTGACCATCAGTCTAAGGATGATACATGGAACTAAAACCTAATTTTTTACCCATTTTCTTCCACAAGTTACACCAAAAATGACTAGCAAATTTCACACCATGATCTGAAATTATACTTCTAGGAAACCTATGTAACCTATCTACCTCCTTGAAAAATAATGTAGCAATATGGGATGCATCATTATACTTTTGACATGGAATAAAATGAGCCATCTTTAAAAATCTATCAACAACAACAAAAATAAAATCATTACCTCTTTGTGTTCGAGACAATCCAAAAAACAAAGCCCATACTTATATCTTCCCACGATCTCTCTAGAATAGGCAATGGTTGATATAACCCTATATTTTTTCTTACTCCCCTTGCATGTTGGAAAATTCTACAACCCTGCACTAACTTCTTCACATTTACACTCATACCAGCCCAAAAATAACCTTCATTCAATTGTGCCAATATTTTATCAACACCAAAGTGTCCACTCAGTCCACTATGCTTTTCTCTCATCAAATTATCCCTCATTGATTCTTGAGGTATACAAAACCTCTTGCCTTTGAACAACAAACCTTCTTGAATGAAATACTCAGACCATGGAGTTTTATGGACTTATTCACTAGATTCTTACATGCCACCCATGTTTCCTTGAAACTAGCATCTTCTTAAAACAAACCCCATAGAGAATCAAAACCTACTACATTTACTCTCAATTCATTAAACAACATGCACCTCCTACTCAATACATTAGCTACCTTATTAGATTTTTCACTTCTATGTTTTAACACAAAAGAATAACTTTGTAAAATTTCAACCCACTTCATATGTTTCTGATTTAACTTACCCTAGTTTTTTATGAATTATAAAGCATGACGATTAGTATACAACACAAACTCCTTAGAAAATATTGATGTCATTTCTTAAGTTCTTTTACAATTGCATAAAATCATTGATCATACATGAAATACTTCCTTTTTTCCTCATTCAACTTCTCATTGAAGTATGCAATTGGTCTTCCCTCTTGACTCAAAACTCCTTCAATCATTGTCCAACTAGCATCGCAATCAACTTGGAACACTTTTCCAAAATCAAGTAGTGTCAATACTAGTTGTTCAGTTACTTTCTCCTTCAAAATTCAGAAACTTCTTATTGTTGTCCAAACAAACTCCTTCCTATTACCCTTCATTGTTTCAGTAATAGGTGCATAAATCCCACTAAATTTACGAATGGATTTCCTATAGAATCTCGCCAAACTATATAAACTCCTTGCTTCAAACATACTATGGGGTGAATGCTAATCCGCAATCGCCTTGACCTTTTTTGGATCCATTTTAAACACATCTCAAGAAACAACAAACCCCATATATACTAGCTCTTCTTTCATAAAATAATCTTTTTAAAAAATTCACTAACAATTTCTCTTCTTTCAGCCTTTGCAAAATTTCCCTAACATGTAGATTTTCTTCTTCTTTTTTACTAAAAATCGTAATATCATCCAGATATACAATGAAAAACTTACCAAGGAAAGGCTTCAACACTTCGTTTATCAACCTCATGAAATTTTTGGGAGTGTTGGTCAATACAAATAGAATTACCAACCATTTATACAATTCATATTTAGTTTTGAAGGCAACCTTCCACTCATATCATCTAATTCTAATTTGATGGTACCCACTCTTCAAGTCAATCTTCATGATGTATTTGGCTCCACTTGGACAATTCATCATGTCATCCATCCATGGCAATGAGAATCTATACTTGATTATTACTTTATTTATAGCTCTAAAATATGTACACATCCACCATTCCCCATCCTTCTTGGGTGTCAACATTGTTGGAACTACATATGGACTAAAACTTTCCCTAATCAATCTCTTATACAATAATTCTTGTACTTGTTGACACCTAAAAATTATTAATGTATTTGCATATTTGCATTTTATCATTTTCTCATCAATTCTTCTATCTATATTAGTTAAATATTTTTTAATAATTTAATTAAGCTAACATTTCCTCCATATTAATAAAATAATTTTATTATTTAACCAATTTATCATTTTCCCTCTAACATTAAATTTCAAATTATTAATTATCTAACAATTCTTCTATGATTAAATAAATTAAAACAATTTATTTAATCCCTCCTCTCTTTAAAATAAATAAAACATATTTTATTTCTTTCTTTCCACTATGCACATGAATTAAATAAACTTAATTAATTAATTCTTTTAACTTTTTCTCTTTCATCAAATTCAAAAAAATTAGCTCTTACCCTCTCTTGATTTTTCCTATCCATTAACTATTCTAATTAATCTCCACCATTGGTCAAATTTCAAGTGAGGCATATAAATAAGTGCTTTCATTTACATATTTCTTCCTAGCACAATTATCATTGTCAAGCATTAGCAAAAGTATCAAGCAAGAAAACTATCATTATCAAGAAAAAAGTAGCGTATATCCTTGAGCATCTACCATTATCATTACATCATACTATCATTGTACTTTCATTTTTATGCTAATTTAAAGAGAAACCCTTATATCAAACATTTGAGCTACTATCAAATAAAAAATGTAGCAAATCAAGGTCTTTGTTGTGGTATGAATTGTTTATTATTTTATTTTATGCATATATCTTGAGCTTTAATGAGTAATTGTTGAGTTTGAATTTGGTACGTGCATTGCATTGTTACTATTTTGCATAATTCACATTTTCTTCATCCACATTTTGGCACGCTCGGTGAGACTCCCCTAATTTTACTAACAAGATATTTTATAATAATTTTGGCTTTTCAAAGGTTGCATGTGCAGGCCTACACATCTAAGTAATTTTGTCATGCATTTGAACTAACTAGAGACACGTTTGAGTTGAATTTTGTTGTGTGCCTCTTTGTGGTGGTGTGGAGCCTAATCAGTCTCCAAGTGGGAGATTGTTGGTATGTGGTGACTGTTCATGCTATACTGTATAGCCCATGGTATACTGTACACCTGGCCCCCTGTCCTTGCGGGTCCAGGGCCGGGCCGGGCCCTAGGTGTGGGTTCGGGGGGGGCAGCCCCCGAGAAAAATTTTCTTCCTACTTTTTCTCGCATGACCAAAAAAGGAAAATCAATGAAAAAGGAAAAATCCATTTGTAGAACCCATAAATCTGGAAGCTTCTAAGCTTGTTAAAAAGGGGTTCAGATGGGTATTACTGTATGATGAAAAACGTGATTATTCGCAAGATTGTAATAGGGTTTTTTACTGGATAAAAAAAAGTATTGGATGGTTGCGGTTTGGTGGATGTAACCTGGATTGGGTGAACCACGTTAAATTCTCCGTGTTATGATTTATTCTGTGTATGTTTTAGTTTCTCTGTTTATTATATAAAATCTGCATTTAATTGTTAGATCTGCCATCTCTAACCCTAACACCTCTGATCCACATCACTACGCTTTTGATTCGACTATCTATGCATTTGATACCTACTACTACACGTCTAGTGCATTTTGTGGTACATTTGATCTCTTTAATGGTGCCTTGAACTATTTTTTTGTGCACCTAGCACATTCTACTGTGTATTTTATCTTTGTTATTATGCATTAGATTTTTTCTACTGTGCATTTGATCAATATTTAGGGTTAAATTAAAATTTGATTTTAATTCATTTCATATCTGTAATTTTTTCAATTTCTAACATCTACCTCATGTCTAACCTAAATATAACCCTAGATATGAGGTCTTGTCTTTATTTTGGCCTTTTTTGGTTGTTGATCTTTGTGTACAAAAATTGGATCTTTTGGAATTGAAAGGGTTACAAAACTGGACTTAGAGCTCTTCATCAAATTAAATTTTCAAATTTAGCATTGGGATCTAGGTTATTTCATTCTAATCACCATATCTCTTTTTATCTTCAAAGTGCTTAATAGTTTCATTTTGTTTTTCTTTAGTCAATATTGTTTTGTGTGTCTTCCTCAATTGAAAATTGAGTTAAAATTAATCCTTTAAATTTGGATTTGGGCTCTAGAATAAACAATTTTCTTTTAATCCTTAAGATCTACATATTTATGCTCTCCTCTCATTCCTAGAAGTGATCTTGAGGATCATAAATAATTTTTTTGTTTCTTCTTAGGGGGCCTACCTAGTTATTTTATCACCCTAGGAGATGACCTCAACTCTCATGTTCTGGCAGAGTATAAAGAGTGGGGGGTGAACCGAAAGACATGCCTCTTGGAAGTGGAATATTTTCAATCTAGGCTAAGCCTCTAATAACTTTATACCTTAGAGAAGTGAAGGTGGAGAGAGGGTTACCCTTTCCTCCTAGATATTTTGGAGTATTCCCTTTCATCTACATATTAGGCCTTGCATACCCTTATGGTATATAGAGGATACCCCTAGTTGATCTTGTAAAGCCTAGTTAAAACTTTTTGGTCATACCCACTTGAGTAAGCTTGTTCATGTGTCTTGTGTGTTTGATTGTTTAGATCGCCATCTCCAATTGAAATCGAAGGGGGGATATCTATCTAAAATTGATCCTTAGAAATTATTTTCTACATTATTGCTTTATGCATTTGCATCTTCATATAAATTGTAAAAATTTAAAAAAAACATAAAAATAAAAACAAACAAATCTTGTCTTCACAAATCTAGAAGTGTGTCTTGCTTTCTTTTATAAAACGTGATATTTCCAGTCATCTTGTTTCTTGGTTGCATATTTTTCCAAAATAAATTTCTCAAAATCAAAAACATAAATTGAAAACACTATAGAAAATTGCATTTGAAACTGAAAATACGCATGTAATTATCATCATGTTCTTTTAAGCTATTCTAGGTCACATCTAAGCCACAATGTTGTTCTTCTAAGATATTTTGTTGCACTTTTGATCATTTATGTTACACTTTTGATCCATTGCAGGTTGCTTCTGACTAATAAATAGTATCTTTGAAACTTTTAAAACAGAAAAATTTTAAAAATTAAAATAGCAAACTAGCAAAAAAATTGAGCTAAGACAGATCTTGTATTGGCATTGTCTTTGATAATATTTGGAGGAGTGGACAATCTTTTGTAGCTTGTCATATCATTATCAAATTTTATCAAAGTTCAAATTTGATCTCCCATCTTTTATCTCTTTCCTTTTTGCTTGGAAGTTAGCCTACTCCAAGTGAGGTGTTAATTTGGCTCATACCATTTAAGGATATACTAGCTAAAGAGCTTCAAGGATACTCTTGAGTTGGAAACATCCACTCTTCATCATTTTTTCTTGGACCCATACACCTAGTCCAAGTATACTCTATCAATCTTGATCTTGATCATCTTGCTTGGACTCACAAGTCTAGTCTAAGTAATATTCTATCATTATTAATAATATATTTATCATTTGGATATTTAGCTTAACTTTGATCTATTTTGGTTTTGAGCAACAAGCATAAAATTATTGGAAAGAAAATCCAATTTTATCTAAGGTATTATATCACATATGACAATAAAAATATCTCAATATAATAAAAACATGGAATCCCATCAAGATGAGTTAAACATTCCAACAAGCAAGGGTGTTAATTAATATGAGCAAGGAACAACTTCAAAACCCACTAGTTTCTATAGGGATCCTTCAAAGATACCTTATATGGATGAAGATATAAATAGGAACACAACATTAGAGGACTTACAAGAATTTGAGAAAGACCCTAAAGCAATGAAATTTTTGGAGCTTTTATTTAAAATAAACCCTAATTATTACCTTCAAATTTTAGCTCAACACAGTGCTAAATACTCGCCAACCTTATTAAAGAATAAAATATCATAACCTTCGCCACACCTCACACTTTGGGAGAAGAAATTCAAATCAACACACCTATGAGAAGCATATTCCCATCGCAAGTTGTAATATTAACCCTATCAAAAAATCTACCACAAAAATCATTGGACAAAGTGTTTTCCACCTTCACATACACATCACAGCCTCAACCTCAATAATCAAAATTTGTTCATGGAGATCATAGCAAGAAACACATAATCAATTTTACACCTAGGCCATCACCTACCTATTCCCAATCCAATCCAAACATGGGTAGTAAAAACATGCAAAATATTCATATTCCTCCACATCAACCCCAAAAAAATTCCGCATAAGCCACAACATTACATTCCACCAAGTCAACCTCGGCATTATATTCCCACAAGTATACTTTTGATGACAACTCAAACATACACCCCTAGCCAACATTACATTCCACAAGGTCCACTTCATCAACAATGCATGCCACAAAACAGCCAACCAATCCCACACACATTCTCACAAGTGTACCTACAGAGGACTTGGCACAACAAATTCAAGAGTTACAACAAAAGATAGAAAACATGAAAATGGAAAACATAAACACTAATAATACATAGACACTATAGGAAATTTTCCACTATCCTTTTATAAGTCTTTAAACATGATACCCTTACCTCAAAACTTTGAAATGCCTAAGTTTGACAAATACAAAGGAAAAGGTGATCCAAGAGAACATATAAGATAATTTTTCATATCTTGTCTTGAGGTTTCTCAAAATGATAGATATCTAATGTGCCTCTTTCCTAGAATCCTAGGAGGTCAATCTATTGAGTGATTTTCACATTTGCCTCATGGGATCAAATCCTTTCATGATTTGGTAGAAATTTATTCATTGAGAAATTTTTATATAACATTAAACATGAAAATTCCATGATTAGCCTTTACAACACCAAACAAAGAAATGGGGAAACATTTTCTTCCTTTCTACAAAGATGGAGAAACTTGGTAAGTAAAATTCTTATACTATCCCAAAAATATAACTTGTTCACATTTTCACTCAAAACTTAAACCAAGAGATGTTCTTTCACTTTCAAATTCAAGGTTATAATACATTTGGAGAGGTCATTAAAAGGGGTGTGAATATTGAAAATGATCTCATTTCTCAGGGTCTTGTGAAAAAATTTAAGGAAAACAAGGATAACCCCTCAATTTCCAATGATAGACCTAGGATTTGGACCAAAAACAAGAACATTATCAATGATGGTGTGGTACATGCAAAAGCATTCCAAAACATTCAACCACAACCTACCCTACAACTTGCAAAATATAATCAGCAAAATAATCAAGGTATTAATGTTCCTAGGAGGGTACCTAGATAAAATAATACTCCTAAAAGAAAATGCACTCCTTTAGGGGAACCTATTGAATCAGCCTTGCAAAATTTGATCCAAGCTCAACTTGTCACGTTACTAGAAATCAGAAATTTTGAACTCAATTTAAACCTCCATGGTATAAAGAGAATGATTATTGTGAGTACTATAGAACCAAAGGACACAAGACTCATGATTACTTCAAATTGAAAAATCTTATTCATTACCTTATAGATCAAGGTGACATTGCTAGAGAAAATCTACCTTCAACTAATAATGATCTCAATATATTCCAAGATACTATCTGAAAACATAGAAAAGGGGAACCCTCAAATAAAGATAGCAATCTTAAAGAAACTAATTATGCTTCCATTCCATATGAATCTATCATAGCTCACCTAAGGGAATAAATTACTCATGTCTCTACCATAAGTACCCTAGATAAAATTATTAAATGTGTAGTAACTACATGTAGGATTAAGATAAACTTTCAAGGGGACCAATCTACACCACCACCTCCTAGATCTAATTATAACCTCTTAGATCATCTAAAAAAATCCTAGCACAAAAATATATCCTAGAGATCCTAAATATATCCCTCACACATAAGAAAATATTATAAAATTTCCTTCAAGAATCTTCCATACCCAATAACATAGATATTTTTCAATTTCAAGAAATGGTAGGACACATTTTAGCTCCCCCTCATTTGGTGTTCACTGAAAAAGACCTTCCTTCCATTAATCCATCTCACAATGAGGTATTATACCTATAATTCTTCATCCATAAAAATAGAATCAAAAGATTTATGATTGATTGTGGAGGAGGTCTAAACATTTGTACCCTCCAACTAGTAAAATAATTAGGATACTTTGATGGTGTCATTGATTCCCAAAATAAAATCACATAAAATCTTATGATGAATTTGAGTGTGAGTCTAAAGGAACAATAAAATTACCAATTCAAGTTGGCCCCACTATAGTGGATACCATTTGTCAAATCTTGGATCTTGATCTCCCATATAACATTCTTTTTGGTCATCCATGAATACATGCTTTGTGATTTGTTCCATTTGCATATCATCAATTCCTAAAATTCCCCTATGAGGGTGTCAAAGTCACTATTTTGGAGATCCTCACTATTTTTAATATTGTAAAAACTTGGAAGAAAAATATTGCAAAGTTATCCAAATACCTAGCAATCATACAGTTTCACTTTCATCATCTTACATAGATCCATCTACCCTATCCTTGAATATTTTGCTCCACATACCACCATTCTCAAGAACAAGGTCCAAGTTAATGACAATTGGTTGGGAGAGTATATATAACATGAAACAAGATATTTATGTGGGCCAACTTCCACTTTCACCAAAATTGTATGCAAAACCAAAACCTAAACAATATTTAGCAATAGTTGTTATCAAGAATAAATCAACATTTTCATAATGGGGTGAATTAGAGAATTAAATCATAGAAGATGGAATTTCTACATGGATATATAAAGAGGAATAACAAAACCTAGCCATAGTGCTAACTAATAAATATCCTAAGGACCTTCGTCTAATCAAGAACATGGGTTATAAAGAAAAAGGTGGCTTTGGACATAAAGAACAAGCAATCATAGAGCCAATATCTATAAAAAGGAGAAATAACAATGAAGGACTTGGGTATGACTCCTTGGAAATGTGTTTTTTTAACATAAGGTAGTTGAGGCTTTTCTTGATGTTAAAAATTTCAAAGGTGGCACCTTTCAAGACTCCATGCATATCACTAATCTATTCTTAGATCATTCCATTTGCACCTTATTGGTCGTATCATTTACCTCCACACCACAATCTAAAGATCTTTCACTCGTTTATCCTTATCTTATAGATTGGGATAAACAAGGATCGCTTGCCCTAGAGACGTTCCAAATTGATGAGGCCATTGTGGAATTCATGGGACTACAAGAAAATATACCTTTAAGAGATCATAAAGCTGGTTTTTTCATAGAACTTGATGAGAAATCATAATTTAGTGAAACTTCAAAACCCCTCACTTGAAAAAATAAACAATTAAACATAATGAAATTATGTTCTAAGGAAAAACACACTCTATCATTACCTAAGGAGGAAAATGGGAACCTTGATCTTTGCACCATATCTAAGTATTAAGAAAAATCATGAATATTGATAGAAGAATCACAAGAGGTAAATCCAGGTACAACCAAAAACCTTAAGATCACATATTTTATAACATATTTATTACCACAAGAGAGAATAATTTACGACATTCTTTAAAAATAGAAGTATGAATTTTGTGTGGTCTTATGCATACATGTCAGGTCTTGAACCTACATTAGTAGTTCACAATTTGACAGTTTTTCCATATGCAAAACTAGTAAAATAGAAAGTTCATAAGATGCATTCCTAAGTGTTGATGGTGATGTTACTCGCAGCAACAGGGCGAATAAATTCTTCACAGACAAACCATGAAGAGCCTATCCTTCTTGAAAGACTTAACCAAAGGAAACCCTAGGGGATCTGTATGATAGGATAAAGGTTGGCTCAGTTCAATCCCAAGTCTCCGGTAGTTAGGTCTTGATAGTACTAGGTTCACTCCAAGTTATGATGTGATATTGTTGTTAATCATAAAGGGAATATGGTTGTTTTTGGTTTCATTAAGAATCATAAGCGTTTTACACAAGATTTTCAATTCAATCATAGAATAACATCATGAAATCAAATGATTTGAAATAATACTTCATGAATATCAACAATTTTTCTATCACTTAAGTAGATTTAGCTTTAAGCATTCAGCAATTTCATGGGAAACGAAATATTTTCAATAAAATTCCATTCATTCATCTATTTTTTGAAATATTTTCCAGAATTTAAACAACTATTCTAAAATAAAGCATAAAAATATTGAAAATTAAAATTTCTCTCAGTTATTCTCCACGCATGCCCCAAAGAATTAACCAAATCAAAGAAAACCGCTTTATACTTCACTATATTGTTTCATAGGTACATATAAAATGGTGTGAGATTTTAAAGAGAGGGGTTTTAGTTTGGACACTGAGTAGGTTTTGCATGCACCCTTAAACGGCGCAACACACAGTCTTGTTCGGCTGAAATAACAAAACCAACTACAAAGATTCATGAGATAGGTAGCTATCAAATTGGCTTCAATATTGATTAATATCTATGTGCATACAAGTTTTTAGGCTAGAATAATTCAGAAAATAGGAAAAAAGAAAAAAACTTAGAGAAGTTTTGGCTCTTCTGGAATCCACAAATTCTGAACTTAAAACAAAAATAAAGCAGTAAATGGCCTTTTATAGGAACAAGGCCCCAAGAGTTCAAACTTAAAGTTTATCCAGAGAATCAAAAATAGAAATTCAAAATGTAGCACGTGGCATAAGCCAACTGTCATCAAAATATTCTAGATGAAGTCAAAGCTTTGACTTCCTTAGCAGCAACACTTTTCACTTTCAAACTCTGGTATGTAATACTTCACATAGATCAAGGCTATTGGCATCCTTTAGAATACCAGATAGGAAACATCTACCAGGACCAGGAACAACCTGCAAAACTCAAATGCGACAAAATATTTCTGGGACACCTCTGGTATTTGATATCTAGTACTTCCTTTCATCATTTAGGGCTTGGGATCTGAGATCTTCTCTTCTCCTTTCTTCAATTGGTATTCTAGGAAAGCATTCAATGTTTGATGCATACGTTCTTTTGAAATCCCTTATATTTCCTTCCAAGTGAGCTTAAGCCTAGTGTATTCTTCTGATACTTGGAGTATACTAGCATTCCTTTGCACTTTGTTTGTCTCATATCTAGCTATGGTGTTCCTGCACTGTATAATCTCATTAATGACCTCCTGAGTTAACAAATGAACAAGGTATCTATTTATCCTTTCAATCCATTCCTTGAGGGATTTAGCTTCTTTACTCTCTTGTCCTAGCATTTGGGGATCAGAACCTCGACGTGTTAGCATTTCAATAAAGTCTTGATCTTTATCAAGCAATTTTCTACATTCCACGGTGACATTTTTAAATCCTTCTATACATTGTATCAATATGTCACCTTCCCATTTCAATTGTTTCTTCCATTTTTCTAGCAATGGAACTTCTTGCTCTGAAATTACATTTCTCTATATTAATTCTTGGATATCCATTTGTATGAGAATTTCAACATTTTGCCCTTCAGCAATAATCTATTCCTATTGAACCTTGCATTCACTTTAAAATCTTTTGTATTTCTCAGACCAATGGTATGTTTCCTTATACTTTCCTATTATATCTGTAATTAATTCTTCTCCCTGCCTCACCCAATACTCAATCCATTCTTCAAATGCATTCATTTTATGGTGAACTGCTACAATTGCATCCACCTGTTCTTGTGACATTAGTACTGGATGTTGGGGAAATTCAGTCTATGCTTGACCAGATAGGGTTAATGAATTTATAAAGTTTTCCAAGGTAGCAACCCATTCCTTCAATTCTCTTTTCTACCTTTTATACTTATGTACTCTGGCCACAGTAGCATCCAGATTCATCTTTATTTCTTTCAACTCTTTCCTCCAAGATGAGTATCCAAGATTAATACTTGTTATCTTGTAATCCTTAGGAGTTATCTCATTTCTATTTTTCTCAGCTACTGGAGTAGCTTTATGGACAGTTATGTCTCCATCTACATTTTTCTATATGTCATGCTTTGCTTTAGCTCTTCACCTAGGTTGGGTATCTACTTCTCGTATAAAACTGTTAAGATCTAGAGGCAATATTTCTACTTCCATTGGAGAAGCCAATTCCCTGATCAACCAATCAAGTGCATCCTTTTCATTCTCTACCTCTGCAACATTCATTTCTTCCTGGTTTCCACTTAATTCAGGAACTTCTTTTCTTACTTCAAATTTATTTGTTACGTCCTCTAAAATAGGAATTTCTTCAACAATTTATGGCATAGATTCAAGATTCCTAAGATTTGGAACTGTCTCCTCTATTTGAAGACTTATATTTCCCTATCTATCCAAATGTTCAACATCACCTTCCTAGATGTCACTTTCTTTTCATTTTGCTACACCAGGATTTTATTCGTTTCCAACTCCATCACCTGAAACCTGTGTAGCATCTTCTTTCTCAATATCAACTTCAACCCAGTCCTTCTATGATTCTTCAAAGACCTGTGGCTGTTCATTATCATTTGGATTATTCCCAAACAAAGGTTGGGAATCAAAAGTATCTTTGATAACCATTTCATCAACAGGATCCTACCCTGCAGTCTCCCCTATTTCCATCTCAAGAATATTAGGGTTCCTCGCTTCTAAGGTGAGTGGTCCTTGTATAAATTATTCTTCTTCAGTATTCATAGGAGTGGACCATGTATCTAGAATTTCTTCTACCACTAGTTGTACCATGGGTTTATCTTTAAACTTATTTTCTTTTACCTTTTCCCACATGGCACCCCATCTATCCATTTGTTCTTTAATTTTGGCTTCATCTGCCTCAAAAATTTCCTCCAAAACAATAGGAGTTCCTCATAGTGCTTGTTTCACATTAGCCATATTAACAAAGGGAGGAGAAGTAAACAATGTTGCAACTCTTTGAGAAGCAGACCTTGTCTATGCAACAACATTTTATGTTACTTCTACCTCTTCATCAATGGTAGGTTTATTCCTTGCATTTGTTGTAGAGGAAGATGCACCTTTAGGTCTTACTTTTGATTTATCTTTACTTGATTTTGCATCTTTATGCTTATCAGCTAGCTTTAATGAAACTCCTTGACTTGAAGCCTCAGGGGTTTTTTCTTCAATTCTTATACTAGGAGCCGCTTTACTAGTTTTCATTTTCTTCTTGGCAAGTTCCCCACTCAAATGCAATTTCATTTGCTTTTTTTCTTCATTTATCTTGTGAGAACATGGGTTCAATTCCTTTTTCTCTCAAAAATTTATAGAAATCATTTATCCAGTGTTGAGTATGTAACAAAACTTGTGCAGAGAACTCATCAATTGATGCCATTTCTTCACCCTCATAATCCAGATTTGGAATAGGTTCATCATACACTCTGTCTTCATTATAAGCTATGTTCAACACTTCTCCATCATCTTCTTCCAATTGATCTAGAATATTATGAAGCATAAGAATCTGAGCAGATATTAAGGACAATCTTTCATATTTTATGTTCCTTACTATGTGCTCATCTTCACAATTAAGCCAATAATCTTCTCGATGTTGGACATGAGCACAGTAACTGGCTATGTTCTTGGCAATATTCCCTTCAATATCATAATACATTCTTTGAAATGGAAAATATTCAAAATTATATGTTTCCAGTTCTTCTTCACACAAGTCAGCTGCCTTGATTGCACTGCATTTATAATTCCCTATCACAATAGGAAATTTGAAGGAAGCCTTCTTACGAGTCTTGCTATAAAGAGCTTGATATGGTTTTAATTGTCTCACCAATTCTAATAAAAAAAAAAATTCTATAGGATACCTAGGAAGCATGAAAGGATTCCCATCAAACCCTTCCTCCCTAATATAGGAGAAAGTGGGGAACTGAATATACCAGCCTCCCATCGATCTGATAACACGTTGTGCCTCCAATGACAGTCTTTTGGCTTTGTGACCTTCCATAGTTTTCACTAGCTTCATAGAGAACACATCATTAACTCTTATGTAATGCTCTTTGTATCCATGGATAGTGAATTGAGGCAAATGATCATATATTAAACTATTTCCTACTTCTCTGCCTAGAGTACAAATTTTCTTCAACCCTTGTTTACTTGCCCTCATGGCACGGGAATAGATCACATATGAAGACATATAGAAACATCTAGTTTTGGGAAATGCAGTTATATGTTCATGCAATCTGTCACTAATAAAATTTCCCCAATGCATTTGCATTGGATTCTCCATCAGTCTAGATATTATCACAAACATCCAGGGTTTAAATTTACTGGCATCTTGCAACCCAGCTACCCTGCTCAACATGGTTATAACATCTTGAATATCTTGATTGAACATAGACCTTAGAATTACTTTGTTTTTTTGTGTAATTAGTTCTTGACACCATTGGGTGTTTATAATTTCTCTGTTGTGCCCTTCAACATTCTAATAAGTTTTGGATTTCGCCCTCATATCAATATTATACATCTAGATGAAAATAGGAAGCCCAAATGTGTATATAACTCCTTTCTGGGAGAGATATCCATAATTTCTTCCCTCCTCAATGATTCTTTTATTTGGGTTATAATAATTCATACATTCCATGACTAATTCAGGGGCCTCCATTGTTGGTGGAAACCCTCTTGCTAAAAGTAACCCACACTGAGAAGAATTTCCCTGTTGTACCCGAGTGTGAATTTCAACATCAGAATACCACCTCATATGAGTATCTGTAACTACCTCACCAATTGGTATGGCCTGTAAACTGCAATATTTAAATTCATCTTTTTCTCTTGCGTCAAAAGTACTCATTCTTTCTGGTGTGTTCTACATTTTCAAATGTGTGTCTTGTGTGTGAGTTAGGGTTAAATTTAACCTAATTTATTATAATTTCATAAAACTTTCAATTTACCTTTTTGCTAAATTTGAATCAAGAATAATCAACACTTCAATTTCAAAGGGAAATACCATTTTTTGAGATTTTCATGCATGAAAATAACTAATAGAATATCAATTATTTGAAACATACCCGGTTCTAGTTGATGATGACAATCTTTTCAGAATGGAGCTTCAAAACCCTTGGTAGTTGTGTTCTTAGTTTCTCAAAATTTACCTTTCCTTGCACGCCAGTATTATTTCGTTCATTCTATGTCCTTTGCAAATTTGCAGCATGATGTGAAGTGGAGTGTTATGAAAGCAATTTCATACTTAAGGTGGTGCCAAGTACGGGAGTATTTTTCCACCTTCATTAATTACCTTTTGTAATGCATTAATTCCTTGAATAAAGGTGCAATCATTATGAATTAGGGTTCAAATTATGAACGCCTATATTTTTGCACGGGCTCACTACTAGAGGAGAAAGACGATGTGATGATCTTACGTGGCACTCTAGTGTCACTTTGATTTTTGTGAGGCATAAGCCATTAAGATACATATTGATTTGTGATCACCGGGATTAAAACTTCCGATACCAACTTTTGAGAAGAAATATCGGGGACCGGGGTACTTACCTCCAAGCTTCAGAAAAAACTGGAACAAAATAAAAGGGATTGGGAACCGAGTTCAAGAGAAATCAAAAAGGATAAAAATGATTAGAATGTTACAAAACAAAATCTCCAATTTTTGGGTTCTGAGTAAACAAAATGGGATAAAAACTACCGAACTTCAATACAAGAAAAAGATACAACCAAGATTAACACTATCAGCTAATAACTTACCGGATGGGGCCAGGACCAATTGAAGATACAATTCACTTGATACAACCGCACAACTCTAGGATTTTAGCTTTTGGGAAAATATTAAACTTCATGAAAAGATTGAAAGACCGAATCCGAGAAAGAATAAGGGATAAAACAAAGACCAAGAAAAAATTGAAAATGAGACCCACATTTGACTGAACCATAGAGCAATGCTGAAGCAAACGAAAATGAAAGGGAAAAAGAAAAAAAGGGGGGTCCACATTTTTCCAAGGGGAAAAATGGGGTGTATTGTGAGACCACACAACAACTAGAAACCAACAAAACTAAACAAAATAATAGAAAATCAATTCTGGATCTAACATCATCATACCAACTTTTTTTAGTCTTCTAATTATAAATCATTAGATCCTCATTCCAACATTCAAATTTCACTTCAGCTAGCATGTAATATTAAGTATTACTGAGCTCACGTGTGTGCAATTGGTTATTTCCACCACAATAAACTTAGAAAATAGCAAGTATTTGCATTGACCTACATAATATGACAATTCCTTTAAAGCCAACCAAGGATAGAGCCTTGCTGCCAGTCAAGATTCCATAGCCCCGACAAGGTTATCTCTATAATTCCTCCCAAACATAGCTCTACTTCCAACTAGGTGTCTATAGCCCCAATAGAGATATTTGGATAGCCTAAAGAGTTGATTTTTTATTTTTTTAGATATTGCAATGATAGCTCATTTTCAACTTGCAGGCAGTTGAGCCCGCTATTAGGTTGGGAATTACAGTGGTAGCAAAGGTATTTTTTGATTTTTCACTCAATGCAAATAACTGCTATCCCAAATTTCAGCAGAATGATTTAAATGTGTATGTTTGTAGCTCAACATCAACTAAATGATTCATGCTAACTAGAGTATAAAGAATCAAACAATTCTCAAACAACTTATAAGTAAAGGACTATTTCCAATCAGAACACAGATCAAATTTCTAGAATTAATGTTCTATTAACCTTTTCACCTTCAAAGTTTGTCAATCATTGTAAAGCCCAATGACGCAACACCCAAAAAAATAAAAGCAACAAATGGCTATTTACAAAACAACAGCAATAACTAACCTAACAAAACTATTTACCTATGACTAGAAATAATGCTTTACAAACTTCCCATTGACAAGAAATGGGATATCTTCACTAGTCAAAGACTTCAATCTATAAGTGTTGTCACCCAATATTTTAGAAACTTGATACGGACCTATCTACAACTTGTTAAACTTACCATGTTCACCTTTTCGCTCATGGGTTTTATTCTAATATAGGACCAAGTCAGATATTCTAAAAGTCTTTAATCTAGCCATTTTATCAAACCATCTTTTTACCACAGATTGGTGTCTAGAAAAATGATCTATAGCTCAAGTACATTTTTTGTCTAGATGCATTAATTGTAATAACCGAGCTTTAGTTTGATCATCTAATCTAATGTATTCCTAGGCAAACTACCAAGTAGGGATTTTTAGATTTATTGGTAATATAAGATATACCCCATAAACTAAGTGATAAGGAGAATTCCCTAGCGCGGCTTTCATCCTAGTACAATCTACCCAAAGGGAGAATTTTAGCAAAGAATGGCATTCTCTAGGATTCTTTTCAATCAATTTTTTAATTATATCCAACAGATTTTTATTTGATGATTCAGCTAATCCATTTCCCTGTGGATAATAGTTAGATGAGAATTTTAATGTTATACCATATTCAAATGCCCAATTAGAAAATTTTAATGAAGAAAAGGCAGGGCCATTATCACATACCAGTATGTGTGGTACTCCAAACCTGGTGATGAGATTCTCTTCCAAAAATTTGATTACTATTTTTATAGTGCATTGCTTGTTGGGACACACCTCTATCCATCTAGTGCAAAAGTCTGTATTAGTTAATATAAATCTATGGCCTATGGAGGATGGAGGATTGATAGTTCTGATAAAATCTAGTCCCCAGTGTGAAAAGGGACGCATCTCCATCACCAGTTGTAATGGTTGAGCATTGAATCGTCCTTTATCTAATAAAGTTTGACATGTGTAGCAATGTTTCACATGTTCATATGTATCTTTGAAAATCATTGGCTAGTAATAACTGGCTCTCAAGATGAGGTGTGCAGTGGCCAAAGGTGCTCCATGAGTTGTTCCAAAATTTATCATGTAGTTCCTGCAACACTTCATTCATTTATGTTCTATTAAAGCATCTTAAATAGATTCCTTCATGGTTTCTTTTTAATAGAGCTCCTCCTTTGATCATGTAACTTTAATATTTTATCTTAAGGGCTCTTCTTTGATTTCTTTGCATATGATCAGGACAATTATGGTTGACCAGATAATGTCATATATCCAAATATCGGTCTTCTTGGTCTTTTACATCCAAATTATATTGTTGACTTGGAATTTGTGGATCTATTTCTGCAATATATCTGACCAAAGCTTGTCCCTGAACCAATTTCATGGGTATAATTTCTAAATCAAATTCTTGTAGGATTGTAACCCATTTGGACCTTTTTTCTCCAAGCTCACTTTGTGTTAACAGCATCTTGATTGTAGAATCTAGAACAAAAGCTTTGACTATACTCTTGAGGATGTAATGTCTAAATTTTTGTACCGCTTTGACCAAAGCAAAGGCTTTTTTTTCAACATTTGTGTATCTCAACTTTGCTTCTTTAAATGGAGCACTCATAAAATCAATTGGATTCTCTTCTTTATTCTCGCCCTTCTATGTTAGTACTACTACACAAGGATGACCAGAAGCAAAAGAGTAAATATAAAAAGGTTTAACGTAATCCGGACTTACCAATATCGGTGCTTCTGTAATTGCAATATTTATACTTTTGAAGGCAATTTTAGCTTCATTTGTCCACTCTATTTTGGCATCTTTCTTTAGCATATCATTGAGTGGTTTCACTATTTCGGTGAATCCAGTAATAAACTTTCAGACAAAATTGATCTCACCGAAATATGATTTCAATTATTTCTTACTTCTCAGGGGTTGTAGCTTGAGCAGTGCGCTCACTCTGTCTAGGTCTATCAAAATACCTTTTTTAGAAATAATATGTCCCAGTAACTTACCTTTAGTTACCCTGAAAATACACTTTTTAGGATTTAATGAAACTCTATAAGTTTCACACTTATGTAGTATTGCTTTGAGATCTCAAAAATGATCTCTTCTATTTTTTGAAAATACTGTGAGGTCGTCCATGTAGATAATAATGCATTTTCCTATCATCTCGCAAAATAATAATCCATGGCTCTCTGGAATGTATCCCTAGCATTTATCAATCCAAATGGCATCCTTCTGTAAGCAAAAGTTCCAAAGGACATCATTTGCGAACCATTGACTATTTGTAGCACTTCTTCTAGTGAGGGTAGTGGATAATTATCTTTCTCAGATGCCTTGTTAAGGTTCCAGAAATCTACACATAACCGTATATCTCCATTCTTCTTTATCACGGGCAGCAAATTCAGCACCCAAGTAGAATGTCTGATAGGAAAAATTATTTTAGCTGATAAAAGTTTTTGGACTTCCTTTTGAATTAATGGCTCCAAGAGTGCATTTACTGGATGTTATTTCTACTGGAAAGGCTTTGCATCAGGCTTTAATAGTATTGTATGCGTAATGATGCAAGTGTCATAAGTCTTCAGATCTTCATACATCCATGCTATAACCTTTCAGTAATCTTTAAGTTCCTGAGAAATATTTCTATTCTCTTCCTCAATGAAAACCTTTCCTATTAGCACGTTCTTAGGATCTTCTTTAGTATGCAAATTGTATAATTCAGATTTTCCTCCATCACTTCGAGGAAAATCTCTCTATCTAGCTATCTGATCAATGTCAAACAGTCATTCTAACTCAATTATTCCTTTTAGAATATTATTCCCTTTGACTTGAGCTAATTCTTTATCTTGAATTTTTCCATCAAAGTGATCCATCTCTTCAATTATTTGTGCTTCAAGAATACCAAAATTAGTGATGAATTCCAATATATGTTGATCATCTTCAAATACCTACAAATTTATAACATTATCAGGAACCAAAGGTTGCTGCACAAACTCAACTGTGAATCTCTCCAAATCAGAGGCATCTAAGGGTTCTAGAGTATTGGCAGCAATGGCCAAAGCATCGACTCTTTGATTAAATCTTCTTAGGATATGAGTAATGTTGAATGCATGGAAATCTTCTATTAAATCCCATACTCTGCACGTCGATAATTGAACAATTGCTTGTAGTGACAAATGTACTATTTTTGAACTTGTCTGACTACTAATTCAAAATCACCAAACACCTTAATAATTTTGACTTTCTTCTTGATTGCGAGGATCAGGCCATGTATAAGGGCTTCATATTCTACCACATTGTTAGTACATTGAAATTGTAACCGATATGTAGCAAGAAAAGATTTACCTTCTGGGTTGATGAGTTCAACTCCAATTCCAATTCCTTGTTTCAATTTGGATCCGTCAAAATGAAGAATCTAGGCTTGATCATCTGTAGCTTGTAATTTACCATTCTTCAGTATCATCGAATTGGTCTTTTCATTATGTGTAACATGTACTTTGTCTTTATGCACTTATGGTTCAGATCTTTTAATCTTGTCATGCTCTAGATAGTGTTGATTCTCAATTTTACGAATTATTTCTAGGAACATCATGCAACTGTCTTCTGAATGTGCAGCATTTCATAACCTACACCAATCCTACAACAACAAACTTTTTAGTGAAATTTCAATTTTATCACTCTTTTGAGCTTCTCTAATAATATTCTTCTGAAATTTATCATAAGGACTATTTTCTTCTTCAGAAGAACCACAATATGATTCAATTAAAATATTTGTTCCAGGAGTTAGTTGATTAGTTTTTTCGGTACTACATGGAAATACTTCTATTTTAACTCCTGAACTTCATATTTTATAAACTCTTGGTTCTATATCAATATATAGAACTTCATTTTTCTAATCATAATTAGTGATCATGTATTTCACACATGGTTCTCTTTTGATTCTGATTTTATTGGGAACTCCCTTCCATGGTAACCACATATGTGAGAAATCAATGGCCATATATCCATTCAATTTTTTAGACCAATCCCTACTCAATAACATATCATAGGTATCAGGTATCTCAACAACTTGAATTTCTATGTAATATTGAATTATGGGATCCGACGCTAGTTGCAAGTGAATATTAGTCAACTCTCTGACTACATTTACTTTTGTTTTATCGAGTTGAGTAACTTTCTTTAAATAACTTGCTAGAGTTAACCCTAGCATTTTACATATGGAAAAAGGCATTACGTTAGTAGACGCTCTAGAGTCTACTAAACAATTATGAAGGTTTTTACCAAATGTTTTCAGCATGAGTAAAAATGGTGGGGATTCCAACTTTCCTTTGTAAAAGGCTACTTGTGTGTCTGCTATAGGAATGATGTTCTTATCTTTCACCTTAGCCTAATTATCTTTCAACTGAAAGTCCTTAAATTTTCCTTCTTTTGGAAGATCTTCTAGAGTGTTTAAGAAAACTTTCCTAATCGCAGGTGTTTTGAGAAATTCTGATAAAGAAAGGTTGATCTTTACCTTTTTTATTTCTTCCTCTAAATAGCTATTCAATTTTTTTTGTTCAGTGGAATCTACCTTTTCATTTCTTGAAGCATTTGATGAATTATAATGAGAGGTTACCTTGGGTAACCCTGGGTTATTTCTTGATTTATCATCGGATGGAGTATTGAAATTATTAGGCAGAATCGACGTAGTTAACAACTCGTTGAATTTACTTCCACCGTTCATGTTACTTCTCGGGTTATAATTATGTCCTTTCTGATATTGTTGAAAAGCATGAATTTCATTGATCTCTTCCTGAGGTTCATTTTCATCTTGATAGGGAAATGTATACATTTCTAAAGTCATAGTTGAATTGTCTCCCTCATATTCACGAGTGTAACTTGTGACAACAAGTGGATTGACACGTTCATAACTTTCAAGAACTAAAGCAGAGTCATATCCTACTAGAACCAACTCATTTTCCTTAGGAGGATGAGAGTCACACTATTCATTATAATGTGTAGCAGCTAGAAAAATGTCTGAAGCAATTTTGAACTATGAGCAGTCCACTTCAGCATGAGCATTTGTATTATGAATTCTACACCAATTATTCATCGCAAGATTAGCTAAATTCACTTTCAACATGGATCTTTCGTCAGTAGGATTAGTGTTATCTAAAGGTGTTGACACTCCTCCATTGTTTGGTCATGTATTCCAAGGTCTAGGTGGTCTAGGAGCATTATACATCTAATTTTGTGATACTGGGTTGTTGCTTTGAGCATAAAAGTTTTGATTCCTTAATTTGTAACGTTTGTGGTTAACCTTTTGAGTTGAGTTGTAATTTCTTTCATGTCTTCTTTTTCCTCTGATATTTTAACATTTTGATTTTCCTGAGTTAGCAAGAAAAAGGAATTTTCATTAGGATGCAACTCTGTGATAGCTAGACCAGGGTGAGGGACTAAAGCTTGACTATTTCCTGGTTGAAAGAAAGTATTATGAGGAAATGTCCCATTCTAGACCAGTGAAGGATAAACATTAGGAGTCATGGGATGATTTAAAGGGACTCCATTTACGCTCGAGGTAGGATAATTATTCAATCCAATTCTGCCATTTACAAAAGATCCATTTCTGAGGTGCTTCATTTCTAAATTTACACTTATGACTTCAGCATAGGCTTCAGGTAAAGTAGTAGGAGGATTTTCCCTTCACTTTACAAACATAGTTGTTAAAGGATCTACTGCTATATAATAAACTACAATAGTAGACAAATTATCTACTACATAAGGTGCTTGCAGCCTAGAATAAGCCTTTTGAAACCTGTCATTAAAAGCAGTTATAGGTTCTCCTTCAAACCTCTTGATTTGAGCAAATTGGTGATATAACAAAGTAGGGTCAGTCATTGTTCTAAATCTGGCCAAAACTTGACTTTCCATATCTTTCCACGATCTGATAGAATTGCAAGGTAGATTGATATACTACTGGTAAACTTCATCGCTTAAAGTGTAAGGAAACAACCTACGTACGACATCTTCATGTTGAATCCTTGCTCTAAAACACATATCCTCAAAGATACTAATATGTTCTTCTACATATTTGTGGAGATAATACTTGGGACACAACTTATTAGGATTTTTTGGTAAATCATTGTACATGGAAAATTGAATTGATGACTCTACGTTAAAGAAGGTCATCACTATGGGGGGCAGTGGTGGTACAACAGCAGTCGAATTCTGCAAACTCACACTTACACTACCAAAATTTTGAGGTCTAGATGATGTTCAACCACTAAGCTCAACTAAAGTCACATGAGGATCACCAGATCGATATCTAGTGACTCTATTAAAATCCAGTTTAAAACATAATGAAACCAAAAGAACAACAGTGAGGCCCTCCTTCTAGCACTAGTTCATGTTTATGGCGATATTACTCGCAACAACAAGGCGAATAAATTCTTCACAGAAAAATGGCGAAGATCCTATCCTTCTTGAAATACTTAACCAAAGACAACCCTAGGGGATCTATATGATAGGATAAAGGTTGGTTCAATTCAATCCCAAGTCTCTAGTAGTCGGGTCTTGATAGCACTAGGTTCACTTTAGGGTATGATGTGATATTACTGTTAATCTCAAAGGCAATATGGTTGTTTCTGGTTTCATTAAGAATCATAAGCGTTTTACACAAGATTTTCAATTCAATCATAGAATAGCATCATGAAATCAAAATATTTCATGAATATCAACAATTTTTCTATCACTTAAGTAGATTTAGCTTTAAGCATTCAGCAATTTCATAGGAAACAAAATATTTTCAATAAATTTCCATTCATTCATCTATTTTTCAAAACATTTTTGAGAATTTAAACATCTATTCTGAAATAAAGCATAAAAATACAGAAAATTAAAATTTCTCCCAGTTATTCTCCATGCATGCCCCAAAGAATTAACCAAATCAAAGCAAACCACTTTATACTTCCCCGGATTGTTTCACAACTACATATAAAATGGTGTGAGCTTTTAAAGAGATGGGTTTTAGTTTGGACATCGAGTAGGTTTTGCATGCACCCTTAAACAGCGTAGCACACAATCTTGTTTGGTTGAACTAACAAAACTAGCTACAAAGATTCATGTGATAGGTAGCTATCAAATTGATGTCAATATTGATTAATATCTACATGCATACAAGTTTTTAGACCAGAATGATTTAGAAAATAGGAAAAAAGAATAAAACTTAGGGAAGTTTTGGCTCTTCCAGAATCCAAAAATTTTGAACTTAAAACAAAAATAAAGCAGTAAATGGCCTTTTATAAGAACAAGGCCCCAAGATTTCAAACTTAAAGTTTATCCAGAGAATTAGAAATAGCAAATCAAAATTTAGCATGTGGCATAAGCCAACTATCATCATAATATTCTAGATGAAGTCAAAGCTTTGACTTCCTCAGTAGCAACACTTTTCACTTTCAAACTCCGGTATGCAATACTTCACATAGATCAAGGCTATCGGAATCCTTTAGAATACCAGACAGGAAACATCTACCGAGACCGGGAACAACCTGCAAAACTCAAATGCAACAAAATATTTATGGGACACCTCTAGTATCTGATATCCAGTACTTCATTTCATCATTTAGGGCTCGGGATCTGAGATCTTCTCTCTACCTTTCTTCAATTGCTATTCTTGGAAAGAATTCAATGTTTGATGCATACGTTCTTTTGAAATCCCTTGTATTTCCTTCCAAGTGAGCTTAAGCCTAGTGTATTCTTCTAATACCTAGAGTATACTACCATTCCTTTGCAATTTGTCTATCTCATATCTAGCTATAGTGTTCCTGCACTGTATAATCTCATCAATGACCTCCCAAGTTAACAACTGAACAGGGTCTCTATTTATCCTTTCAATCCATTGCTTGAGGGATTTAGCTTCTTTACTCTCTTGTCCTAGCATTTGGAAATCACAACCTTGATGTGCTAGCATTTCAATAAAGTCTTGATCTTTATCAAGCAATTTTTTGCATTCCACGATGACCATTTTAAATCCTTCTATACATTGTATCAACATGTCACCTTCCCATTTCAATTGTTTCTTCCATTTTTCTGGAAATGGAACTTCTTGCTCTGAAATTACATTTCTCTGTATTAATTCTTGGATATCCATTTGTATGAGAATTTCAACATTTCGCCCTTCAGCATCAATCTATTCCTAGCGAACCTTGCATTCACTTTCAAATCTTCTGGATTTCTCAGACCAATGGTATGCTTCCTTGTACTTTCCTATTGCATTTGTAATAAATTATTCTCCCTACCTCACCCAATACTCAATCCATTCTTCAAATACATTCATTTTATGGTGAACTGTTGCAATTCGATCCACCTATTCTTGTGACATTAGTACTGGATGTTGGGGAAATTCAGTTTGCGCTTGACTGGATAAGGTTAATGACTTTATAAAATGTTCCAAGGTAGCAACCCGTTCCTTCAATTCTCTTTTCTTCATTTTATACTTTTGTACTTTGGCAATAGTAGCATCCAGATTTATCTTTATTTCTTCCAACTCTAGCCTCTAAGATGAGTATCCAAGATTAATACTTGTTATCTTGTACTCCTTAGGCATTATCTCATGTCTATTTTTTTCAGCTACTAGAGTAGCTATATGGATGGTTTTTTCTCCATCTACATTTTTTTGTATGACATGCTTTGCTTTAGCTCTCCGCCTAGGTTTAGGAGTATCTACTTCCTATATAAAGCTGTTGAGATCCAGAGGCAATATTTCCACTTCCATTGGAGAATCCAATTCCTTGATCAACCAATCAGGTGCATCCTCGTCACACTCTACTTCTATAACATTCCTTTGTTCTTAGTTTCCACTTAATTCAGGAACCTCCTTTCTTACTTTAACTTTATTTGTTACATCCTCCGAAATAGGAATTTCTTCAACAATTTTTGGTGTAGATTCAAGATTTCTAGGATTTGGTGTGTCTCTTTTGTTTGAAGACTTATATTTTCTTTTCTTTCCAAATGTTCAACATCACCTTCCTGGACATCACTTTCTTTTCATTTTTTCTATCCAAATGGTCAACATCACATTCCTAGACATCACTTTCTTTGCATTCTTCTACACCAAGATTTTCTTCATTTCCAACTCCATCACCTAAAACCTGTGTAGCTTCTTCTTTCTCAAGCTTAACTTCAACCCGATCCTTCTATGATTCTTCCAAGACCTGCAGCTGTTCATTATCATTTGGATTATCCCCAAACAAAGATTGGGAATCAAAAGTATCTTTGATAACCATTTCATCAATAGGATCTTGCCCTATAGTCTCCCATGTTTCCATCTCAAGAATATCAGGGTTCCCCACTTCTATTGCGAGTGTTCCTTGTATAAATTCTTCTTCTTTAGTATTCATAGGAGTGGACCCTATATCTAGAATCTCTTCTACCATTGGTTGTACCATGGGTTTATCTTTAAACTTCTTTCTTTTACCTTTTCCCACATGGCACCCCATCTATCCATTTGTTCTTTAATTCTAGCTTGATTTGCCTCATAAATTTCCTCCAAAATAATAGGAGTTCCTCCTAGTGATTGTTTCACATTAGCCATATTAATAGAGGGAGGAGAAGTAAACAATGTTGCATCTCTCTGAGAAGCAGACCTTGTATGTGCACCAACATTTTTTGTTACTTCTACCTCTTCATCAGTGGTAGGTTTAGTCCTTGGCTTTGCTATAGAGGAAGATGCACCTTTAGGTCTTAAATTTGATTTATCTTTACTTGATTTTGCATCTTTCTTCTTATCAGTTGGCTTTAATGAAACTCCTTGACTTGAAGCCTCGGGGATTTTTTCTTCAATTCTTATACTAGGAGTCGCTTTACTAGTTTTCCTTTTCTTCTTGGTAGGTTCCCCACTCTAAATTGTAGTTTCATTTGCTTGTTTTCTTCTTTTATCTTTTGAGAAAGTGGGTTCAATTCCTTTTTCTCTCAAAGCTTTACAGAAATCATTTATCCAATGTTGAGTATGTAACAAAACTGGTGCAGAGAACTCATCAATTGATGTCATTTCTTCACCCTCATAATCCAGGTCTAGGATAGGTTCATCATACACTCTATCTTCATTATAAGTTATGTTCAACACTTCTCCACCATCTTCTTCCAATTGATTTGGAATATCATGAAGTAGAAGAATTTGAGCATATCTTAAGGACAATCTTTCATTTTTTATTTTCCTTACTATGTGCTCATCTTCACAAAAAAGGGGGAGTGCAAAGGAAATACTAATTAGAGCTAGACTTTGAGAAATTTTTAGGAAATAATCAACTAATGAAAATCCAAATGGAAAACAAAATACATGCATGGACAAATAGAAGACTTCGCTTTAGTAATATAGCTGAAAAACTAGACAGATTTCTACTAAAAGGTGATCTGGCCACATTTTGATTCTTGTTAGAAGGAATTATTGTTCCTTGAATAGTCTCAAATCACTTCCCCATTCAACTTGAGATATTGGGGGATAAAAAACCAACAAGATTCCCATTCAAATTCAAAAACGTGTGGCTAAGGGATCAAGGATTTCATAAATTAGTGGAACATTGGTGGAGCAAAGTGAAACCCATGGGAACCATGATGTTCTATGTAGCAACAAAATTAAGATTAGTAAAACAAAAGCTAAAGGAATGGAATAAAAAACATTTCAAAAATATTTTTGAAATAAAGAACTAGCTAAAAGATGAGATTAAAATGTTGAACGAAAAGATTCTAGCTAATGGAATGGAAAGGGAAGAGTACATCAAGGAAAAATAATTGTTAAGAGACTATGAGGATATACTAGAAAAAGAGGAAATGTATTGGAGATAGACATCCAAAGAAAATTGGATCAAGGAAGGAGACAATAATACAAGGTATTTCCATAATGTGACAAAATTTCATAAAGACGTCAATCATATTAGAAAAATCAAAAAAGAAAATGGGAAATTACAGAAAATTTTAAGAAGATTGCTAAGGAGAGTGTATCTTACTTCTGTAATCTTCTCAACTACTTGGAAGGATCTAATTTGTAATCTCAAAATATTCTTCTTCAAGATATTTCGTGCATATTAAATGAAGCTCAAAATAAAAATTTAATGGAGAAATTCATAGAGGAAGAAATTAGAATTGTTGTCTTCCAGCTTCACCCAGACAAGGCGCATGGTCCTGATGGATTCCCAGCTAGTTTCTTTTGGAGTCATTGGGACATTATAGGTAAAGAGGTTGTGTCTATCATAGAAGATTCAAGAAGCTTTGGCATGGTTTTGAAAGAAATTAACAACACTTTCATTGCTATGATTCTAAAAAAGGAAAATCCAAGTAGACTTGATGAATTTCATCCTATCACCCTATGCAACACTATTTATAAAATAATGTCTAAAGCCACTGCAAATCAAATACAAAGTATTCTCCCTAACATTATCTCAAATGAACAAACTAGTTTTGTTTTGAGAAGGTTTTTTTTTTAGAAGGTCAATTTAATAAGGTTTTGTTTTAAGAAGGTCAAGCAGTGAGCATAGTCAAATAAGAAGTATATTTCTTCCACGTGAATCCCCATAAAGAACAAGAAATCCTTAGAATTCTCAACTTCAAGAAAGGCCAACTTCCCTACACGTATCTTGGTCTTCCATTAGCTATTGGTTTTAGAAATGGAAAACTATGGGATCCTCTTGAACTCAAAACTAAAAATAGGTTGGTCGCTTGGAAAGGGAAGTGGGTGTCTTGGGCTGGAAAAGTAACTATGCTAAACATTATGATCTTTGTGATTCTTGTCTATCTTATGTCTTGCCTTTCCTTACCTATTGGGAAGCGTCATGCATTAAATCAAAGCATGAGAAGATTATTTTGGCAAGGAACCATGAAGTAGAAGAAGATAAATTTGATAGCCTGGGAAAATATTTTCAAGACCAAAGCAATAGGGGGTATTGATCTAAAAGATCTCCTTAAGAAAAATAAGGCTTTAGGAGCAAAAATAATCTAGAAAATGCATACAAATAAGGATGCAAAATGAGCAAGGATTCTTCAAAACAAGTACCTAAATAGAAATGGAAAAAATATTATATTAGCATTGAAACATAGAAAATAGGGGAATATGTGATAAGATATACAAAATTATGCTCCATACCCCCTCTTTCCACGAGTTTCATTAGATTGCAAACCACAAAGCCAAGAGATTCACTTTCAACCTTAATGGTGAGCCAATCAAACCTGGGTTTGCATTGTTTTATTAGTGCCTTTGGAATGATTTTGGAATGATCTAGAAATGATTTAAAATAATGAAACTAATTGAGCTATAAGGCCTAATGTGTAAAATATTAATTCCCGAAGATAACCAAACTATAACAACACTTTGCAAGCAAATCTAGGAGATATTAGAGGGCATGTACCTATCACCAAAAGTTTATTTTGGTATGTGCAGAGGGATTGATTCACCCCTAGTTGAATGGATCTTTGTTAGGGATTCTAAAACTTCAAAATTTGATGTTGTAATCCTTTGTCTGCACTTTGTTCCTATACCTGCAAATCTTCATCTTTGAATCTAGACTTGCAATAAATTTGCAAAAGAAATTGTTTAATTGTTTGTATTGGGGTTTTCCTCGATCAAACCCCAGATTTGGTAATTAAACCTTGATAGAAAGATAAAGATTTTATAATAGACAGTGTGTGAGCTCTAACCTTATGTGTTTCTAAGGTTTTTATAAACTAAGATGCAAAGAAACCCTACTCAAGTGCATTAGAGTATGATTCCTATATGACAATGATAAGATCCACTTAGGGAGAAGTCAAAA
>VDFB02272969.1:0-40440 GCA_007258455.2 Sequoia sempervirens | reverse complement strand
ATACCCAATATTGTGTTGGCCTCCAAGTTTTGATTATTTACAAGTGGTTTCCCTTGAAGGGCTTGGAGTATTGAGCTCCCTTTGGTGTTTATGGTTTCACTTGGTGCATGAGATGATGATGGTTGAGAAATTGGTTGGATGATGCTTGGAAATAATGGTGCAAATGATGTTTGCAGGATGTTTACCAAAGGTTCCTCCACAATGGTGCTCACATCAAAATTGGAAGGGAGTTTTGCCCCTTCTTTTGTTAATTCCAACATGTATTGGGTGGGATTTAGTCTCATGACTGTGTTGACAAGTTTGTGGGTGTCTAGATTTTGCACTAATTCGAGTATTTCATCATGGAACATCTCTTTGAAGTTGTTTGTGACATCCTCCACTTGAAATCCCCCCTCTTGAGTATCTTGAGGTAGTTGAGGGGGATTAAGTGGAGGTTTGGTAGATGTTCTTGAATTGAATTTGGCTTGACTCAAATCACTCGTGGTTGAAGTTTCTTTGTTTTGCTCCATACTCTTCTTGTATTGTGATCTTGTTTGGACCATAAAATTTAGGATCAAATTTTTGGGTTAATCTAATTTTGGGGTACAAAAAGAACCTCTAAGGTGTGTTTCAAGATCAAGATGATATGAAAGATGAAGGGATGGGTGATATGAATGTTGGAACCTTAAGAAATTTTGTATAAATACTAGACTTTAGGATTTTTATTTTTATTTGTTTTGATTTGGATGATGAACTTGTAAACCCTAAGATGGTATATGTGGTCTTAGGATGAACTTGTCCAAAAAGAGGTGCTAATTTAACTAAGTGTGTGAAAAAGGATTCATTCCCACACACCTAACTAAACAAGATGATTTTGATTTGAGTCTAAAAGGATTTACCAAAATTATAGCATGAGGATGCTTCCAAAGTTCTAGAAAGTTGTTGGTGAGATGGATTTTGATAAATGTTTTGAGGATGGATGAAGGTGTTTGTTTTGAACCTAGATGAACCTAGAAGGACTTCATTAACAAGACTAAGGTGTTGAAGAACATTCTCTACCCTATGAATGAATTAAACCCAAAAATATCAATACCTTAAATGAGGGGCTCATATCGGACATACAAGTCTGGATCATCCCTTGAAAGGTTTCTATAAAAATTTCTTACCAAGATATCTTTGTTGCGATAAAGACCCACAAGGTGTTTCTTGACATATTTTTTACTATGATGCCTAATTTTGAAGTGATGGAATGTGGACCTTCATTTAGGAACTTTGATACTCTTGTTCACTGAATTATTTTAAGCAAACTTTGCTTGTGCAAGGACTAAATCCCAACTTTTGGTCTTCTCTCCAACCAAACATCTCAACAAATTCCAAAAACTCCTGTTTACTACCTCTGTCTGTCCATCAGTCTGTGGGTGAAAATTAGAAATACACTTTAAATTGGTCTTTAGATTCTTCCAAAGTGTCCTCCAAAAGTAACCAACAAACTTGGTATCTCTGCCTGAAACAATACTCCTGGGTAATCCATGCAATCTGACCACTTCTTTGAAAAACAAATCTGCTACATGTACTACATTTGTTGTCTTCTTACAAGGTATGAAATTTTTCATTTTAGAAAATCTATTGACCACCACAAATATAGAATCATTACCTCTTTGTGTCTTGGGAAAACCAAGTATGAAATCCATATTGATATCCTCCCAAGGTCTCTCCGGAACTGTCAAAGGCTTATACAATCCAACATTCTGACTACTCCCTTTTGCAACTTGACAAACTCTGCAACTCTACACAAATTTCCTAACATCCTTATGAATTTGTGGCCAAAAGTAGTTCTCACTTACCAATGACACTGTCTTATCAATTCCAAAGTGTATTTCCAATCCTCCACTATGTTTTTCTTTTATCAAGCTATCCCTCATTGAACTTTGGGGTATACACAACTAATTCCCTTTGAACAACATATCCTCCTGAATGAAATAATCCAACCATTGACTCATATCCTTCAAAATTGGTTCTTTACAAGCTCTCCAAGGTTTTGCAAAATACGGGTCTTCCTCATACAAGTTCTTTAATTCATCAAAGCCTAATACTTCCACTCTCATTTATGTTAGTAAATTCCTTCTCCTACTCAAGGCATCAACAACTCTATTTGACTTTCCACTCCTATGTTTCAAAACAAAAGTATAACTTTGCAAGAATTCTACCCATCTCATGTGTTTTTGATTCAACTTACCTTGACTGTTCAAATATTGTAAAGCCTGATGATCCGTATACAATACAAAATCCTTAGGAAATAAGTAATGCCTCCACTTCTTCAAGGCTTGAACTATGGAATAGAACTCCTGATCATACACTGAATATCTTCTCCTAGCATCATTCAATTTCTCACTGAAATAAGCTAGTGGTCTTCCTTCTTGACTCAATACTGCTCCAATTACATTTCCACTTGCATCACAATCTACCTGAAATACCTTATTAAATTCTAGTAAATCCAACACAGGCTACTCATTCACCTTCTATTTCAACAATTCCAAAACTTTGGTCTACTCGGATGTCCCACCTAAAATCCTTCTTATATACTCTCATTGTTTTGTCATGGGACTACAAATAGAACTGAAATTTCCTAATGGGGCTTTTCGGTAGAAACAGAAATCCATGACTGATCTTACCTCTCAATGCTTTTAAGTGTAGGCCCGTTTAAGCAATTGCTCTTACCTTCTCGGGATCCATCTTCCAATCCATCCACCGGGTATCTAAAATCCCGGTCATACCAATTCTTCCTTCATGAAACTACACTTCTTAATGTTTTATTCCCTAACAGCTACTCTTCCCTCGATACACCAAAACTTGTCTTATATAAAAGCAAATGTTCTTCTATCCCTTCTTTTCAAAAGAATCAAGATGTCGTGGAAATGAAGCAATCACAAACTTACGCGAATTTCTTCCAATACCTCATTCAGTAACTTCATTGAAGTGCTTTCGATTGCATTTGTTTAATCCAAAAGGCATCACTAACCATTTATACAATCCTTCATTAGTCTTAAATGTAGTCTTCCATTCATCTCCTTCTCTAATTTTGATTTAATGATATCCACTCTTTAGATCAATCTTTGTGAAATACTTCGCTCCACTCAAACAGTCCATAATATCATCCATGCGGGGCGAAGAATCACATGCTCATGTGATCTTGTTTATGGCTCTAGAGTGCAGTACACATCCCCTCCATTCTCCATCCTTCTTAGGTGCTAACACAATAGGTGCTGGGACTTAAGCTTTCTCTAATCAAGCCAGCTAGCCTCCAGCAACAATGCTTGCACTTGTCTATTCAGCTCTTCATTCTTTGGGTGTCATGGTGTTTGCTTTATTTGAAGCTAGCTCCAAGGAATCCCGGATCCATACAATGACCATCCTCCTCACGGTGGTAATCCATCAAGTACATTATCTGAGATGATCTCCTCATACTCTATCAACATCTCCTTTATCTCCTTCGGTTGTTCTTCTACATGCTTCAAGTCTTTAACCTTCTTAGGAACCAAGGCATAACACATGTTGTCATGTCTCAGTCCATCCAGAAATCTTCTTCCATCAACCAAAAAAATTCTAGCACTCGTACAAACCTCAACTTTTAAGGGCATTCCTCCAATGGAGCAGAAATGGCTATCCCATTAGCAATAATGGTATATATATTGCTTCTTTCCATCATGAATATCTTGTCTATCCGTAGCGGGGCTGAAACATGGCATACATCAGGCATGATATCACACAAAACTTCATCATTTGGTGCCTATCTTGATTTCACGAGCATTTGTTCCTTACGTTGTCGCGCAGACATCACGGAATCCATGCTTCGCCGATGGGGCTTAGGTTGTTTCCAATTAATGCAACTGAATTTGGTGCCATTTCTTGACCGGTTCCCGCCAGAGAGGAAACCACTATCCATCAATGCTTTGCAACGTTGCCGGCTTCACGCTTGCATCTGGTTTGAAACAAATTCTTTCTCTACAACAATTCTTGCTCCATCTCACTTTGACACAATACTCTTCTATTCACCAACACTTCTCCTTCTTCTGGTTTATTAAATGATCTGACACGATCTTCCTCAACAAAGGTTGTTCTTCTATTATTTTTTGTCTTTCTACTTGTCTCTCCCTGATTGCATTCAAATTCTTTATGTCCTTCACCACATTTAAAACAAGTTGCCCTGAATACTCTTTTCTTCTTATCATCTTTTCTATAACCCTCATTTCGGTAACCACCATATCCTCCTCTTCGGTAAGAATTTCCATCACCTCTACGGTACAAATCATCATTCTTGTTGACTTCCTTATCTTTATTCTGATCTACAAAAGTTCCTCTTCCTCCTCCAGTAAAAGTTCTTCCTCTCTGTCTCTGCTCATGTCTTTTATTTAGCTTCTCTTCTACTTTTAGGGCACATTGATATGCATCTTCCGCACTCTGCAACTTGATCAAACTAATCTCATCCTGTATAGATGACCTTAAGCCATTCACATATCTGGCTACTTGCTCAATCTCATCCTCTGAATGTCCAAATTTGATATTCAACTTGTAGAAATCCTTAGTATACTTTGTCACACTTGACTCCTTCTGCTTCAAATTTTGCAACTTTCAGAACAAATTGATTTGATAATCTATAGGCATAAACTTTGTTTTTAACTTATTCACCATCCGATCCCATGATCTTATCTTTTCTTTTCCTCTTCTTCACCTATCTGTCTACAAATGTTCCCACCAAAGGGATGCATGTCCTTTCAACTTTGTACAAGCAAATTTCACCTTCTTATCTTCAGTGGTACCTTCAAAATCAAAATACTTCTCCATCTTTGTTATCCAATCAAGCAATTCATCTGAATCCAACTTACCATTATAATTTGGTGGATTGAAACATGGTTTTGTATTCACTCTAGTTAGGGCTCTTATGAACCTCTCTTCTCCCTGATCCAAGCCAAGATGATCTTCTCTTTCCCTTTCTTCATGTACTTCTACCTCTTCATCACTCACATCATCAACTGGTTGACCTCTCCTCTAGGTCGTTTCAACTACTTCCAATCTAGTAGCAATTCCTCTCAACATCTCTATCATAGTTGGGTTTGCATTTACACGTGCTTCATTTCCTCTAACATTTCTTCTTCCTGCCATCTTTACACAAGTCATCTGCAGCTGCAGACTGGATCCTTAGTCTGCCACCCCACAACAAATCTTCAACAAGACTCCTCAAATTCTGGCGATATCTCACAGATCGAATCTCACTCTGATACCAATATGGTGCAGCCACGGTAGGAGGGTCCTCAAAGAGAATAATCCAAACTGTGCAGCAAGAGTCACACAATGGAAGCAACACAAAATATGGAGTAAAATGCAGATTCAAACATTCTCATTAACAAAAACCTCAATTACAATCGGCCGACAACATACGGGCTTATAGATTCAGCTCACAGGCCTGATACAACATGCTTAGATACAATATTCCTATATGCTCCTTAATGCAAGCTAAAATATTACATATCAAAACCTATCTTTCTCAAATCTATTATTCATCTAACCACCTTTCTAATGATCTATTACAATTATTTATATCACATCAAGAGATCCAGAATCATTTGCGTCAGCCAAAGATCATTACAATCTCTAATGAAATAAAATGTAACGTGTGCATGAATAGGTCGGCCTCAAATTTGAATTACTCCTCAACAGGTGCATAGAATGAAGTGTGGACCTATAATTAAGGTCGGGGACACTCCATGAAACAATTTGAGTCACACCGTTGAGATCCACAAGTTACGGGAAAGATCCACAAGCGATCAAACTAGCCGTTATGCATGAAAATTATTTCGGTGTCGGTTCAAGAAACTGCCACTAAATCTGGAAGTGATAACTTGCTGGAAAAAAGATCCAATGGCGCTCAAATCTTGGAATAAGGAAAATGAACATGTCCATGATGTAAAAATAGATCTGCAAGGTCTGGTGAGCAAATATGATGAATCCACCAACTTGAACTGAACAAGAACAAAAACTGAAAGAAATTTTTTTTTTGGTTGATGCAAGATTGCCAAGAACCAAGGATGCTCCTGCATTAGGATGTATTATAACCAATAGGACCTTTCCAAATATTATCTCATTTTAACATCTGCTTTATAGAATGGGGCAGCCTTCATAGTACATATTATGCAAAACATGCTGTGTGTTTCAAGCTATAGTTCACAATGATGGCAACCCATGTGGTTTTCATGCATGTATATCCATGTCTAAAATTCAAATAGGAAAAATACCATTAATTCTAGTATTGGAAAAATATAGTAGACTTATCCTTGATTGAGGATGCAAACTACAATGTATTTCAGAATCCTTGTCAAATGCAAGTTGCAAAACATGCCATGTTTTGAAAGCTATAATTTCTCATAACCAACTCAAAATTATCAAATGTAGTTGTCATTTCATATGTACAAAAATATATATATGGACATGGATAATCTCTCTAATAAAATGCATATGAAAGGCATCATAACATACGAAAAAGTATGAGAACATATATAACATGATAAAAAATGGAAACAGTAGGGCCTATCAAGATGGGCCACATGATAGTTGTTGGGAACAACACGGGGCTAAACGTCCATCCATCATACTCCTCCCATATTATATTGATGTTTCAATGAAGCTTTTGTAATGACCAAAATGGTGTACTTTCTGGAATTTCCAAACATGATTTAAAAATAATAATGGCATACGTCACCACATCATTCTTCAACCATGAATTAAAATTATCAACATACGAGTTAGGTGATGGTAGTCGATAATGACATGAGGTTAAACATCCATTTGATAGTCTTATCTTGTCATCCTACCATTGTATGAGGGATGGGGCATAATGTTATCATGTCTAAGACATGATTTTTAAAGAGAGAATAGCCTATTCCCATATGTATAGTTATGGATTTATTAAATAACAAATATGACCTTTCTAAACATGTCTTTGTTAACCTACACTTAATCTAATAGGGAAACCTTCATAATACAAACTTTGCAAAACACATTGCATATTTCAAGCTACAGTTCACAACAATGCCAACCCCTATGGTTATTATTCATGCATATCAAGGTCTGTAATTAAAATATCAACACCATCATAAATATTGGTACTCAGAAAATATAATACACGTCTCATCGGGTGAGGATTCAAAGCATTGCATGTTTTGGAAACCTCATCAAATGATTATTATAAAACACTCCATGTTTTGAAACTTGCAATTTCTCATACCTGACACATAATTGTCAAATGTTGTTGTTATTTTAAATGTAGACAAGACATACCTATGGTTATGAAATGTATATGTAGATATGTATAGTTTTGAATGCATTATAAGAAATAGAAGATGTGACAACATGCTATATTTTTTAACATGCACTTTTTGGCATATGGCATCCTTCATAGTACATAATCGATAATGTTGATTTCAAGTAACCTCAAAGGAATGTTTGGATTCAAAAACCATTATTCTCAAGAAAAAAGAGCTATGTGCACCCAAAGAAAATGATACTTTTGATTTTTATGTTTAGGAAGGGCTACAATTTTGCTTTCATTGTATAGGTCCAATAGTAGGTTGATCTACACAGTATGGTTTACAACCTCTAGAAGCTTACATCATGATTTCTAGTATGTGTTCCATAATTAGGCCTAACCTAATTCACTCAATTACTGATTAAATATATTAATAGATTCAAGCAATATGCTCTTCCTTTAAGGTTGGTTTCAACAATGCAAGCACTTGTTTGGTCAATCAAGGTTATCACCAAGGTTTTGGTTGACTTGTTAACTTTTATTCTTGCATGATTGATAGAAACATGCACCACAACCAACGTGTCTTATAATATTCTATACTTTTTCATGTGTTTGTACAAGTAATTACATATCTATATGCAAGGTACAATTATAAGCTATACACAAAGTAGCAAGTTGAACTACATGTTGTGTTATTCAACCTCCACAAGTTTAGCTCAAACTTCTTAAGACAATGAGAATATGGGAAAATGTGATTCAGAATATACTTATCAAATGTGCATTTGACTATTGTGAGTTGCATGTTGATAACAAATTGCAAGTTGCCAAAACATAGTTTTTGTTTTAACATGTATTTCAAAATGTACCCAACCTCTATGGTTATGATCTTCATATATCTAGGTCTATAACTCAAATAGAAAAAATGCCATTATTTCTAGTATGGGGAAAATACAATACACTTCTCATTGAATGAGGATTCAAAGCATTGTGTGGTTTGGAAACCCTACCAAATGTTGGTTACAAAACATGGCATGTGTTGAAACCTACAATTTCTCATACCCAAGACACATTTGTCAAGTGTTGTTGTTATTTGAAATGTAGACAAGACATACATATAGCTATGGATGTCTTATAAAAAATAGGAGCTTTGAAAACATGCTATATTTATTAACTTTCCCTTTATAGCATAGGGCAACCTTCAACATACACGCTTCATACTACACATGTTTGTTATAGCCTATTGTAGGATGCAAAACACATTGTTTTATAAGGTGCACTTCACAATGTTGGAAAAAAAAATGTGTGTTTGAATCCACTTTAAATTTCCATTGAAACTCAATATACACGACATCCAATAAGTGTATTTCACCATGTAGAAGAAATTCCTTTGAAAGCAAGATTAAATAACTGACCCAAACTAAAAGGAATGCATTACATAATCATGAAAAAATAAAATTGCATATTGGAAAATATGATGTGTTTATGATTCTACAATGAAACTACTTTTTCAAAAAACATAAAAACCATGGAATAAGCATATGTCATGAGTGAAAATAAAATGCATTGAAAAGTAATACATCAATAACAAACCAAACTATCAGGAAAGGAAGCTTGAAACACTAAATGATAAAATGTACCATAAGGCTGTAATTTTGTGTATAAATATATTTTCCAACATGCATTTATGTATATAAATATGTAATGCTTCATGTGTGGTATGGAAGTGGATATTATACCTGCAAAATGGCATGCCTAAGATGACGATAGCTATTTTCCATTCAAAGAAAACCATACATGGATGCACATTTTTTTTGTGATTTGTGCAATATGTGTCTACATAGATGTATACGTTGGGAGTTGGAAATAATGGTGGATGGTAAAATGTTGTCAAAACTACCATGTTTTCATTTGCATATCGAATGTTTTTCATAGTAAGAGAATTCCAGTAGGAAAGGAAATGGGCAACTCTCATATTGTGTTGCAGATATTTGGGAGATGGAAGAGACACCAACATAGTAGGTATTTTTATCAAACATGATTACATCCTTCTCGAAGCTCTAGAATGAGTCTCTAGCTTGTTGGAAAGCATTAAAACACTTGAATCTTGTCGGTTAGCTAATGTTGAAGTGGATCTCAAGAGAGGGTTTTTTTTTCCTTTGTAATTCACCTATTCTAATGTACACTAGTGGTGTTTGATGAGAGAAAGAATTGAAATGAAACCTTAGATTTAGCTAGGTCACGCACATGAAATGTTCTTAAGAATATGTGATTTTTTGACCTTATTCAGCTAGGAAAGCTTCTAGATTCTTCAAAATGAAACCAAAACTAATTCAACCATGTCCTATATGTTCTCACTTTTTGACAAACTCATTCAATTGGCCCTAAATCCTCATGAACTGCTCATAGCTAATCTTTACTTCTCCAACTGGTCATAAGTGACCTTAAACTTGTTGAAAGAACATGTGGGAGAGGCTTTGAAATGATAAAAACCCTTAGTGGGTTTAGGAGATCTTGTAGGCAAGCACAGTCTCATACTTTAGTTCATTAGATTCTACTTATGCTAATATTTTAAGCATTTGTTAACATTTTTGTGTTTACATAGCTCAATGACTACTATAGGGAACATGAAGCTCTGTCTTTAGAAGACATTTTCATTCATTCATATACTACCCTCAAACTTTTAATGTTGTGATTACATTTTTATTAAAGTAATTGTCTTGAAGAATCCCTACATATATTATTGGTGATATATATTACTATTGTTTTAATTATATGGGAAAAATAGGTTTTGAATGGACCTGAAACCATTTACAAGTAGGTTTTGAAGGGACCTAAAACCAAAACATGGACAATCATGCTTCCAAAAGAAAAGGCATTGAACAATCATCAACGAAACAACATCAATCCTTCAAAGGATCAACAAGACTACCCAAACTTGCAACATAAGACAAGGTTTTGAAGGGAACCTAGAACCCAATATATATTACTAGTGTTAGTGATAGGATAAATTGGAATTTAAAGTGTCATTGTATAGTTGAATATGTTTTTTTATTATTTTTACAAGTTGGCATGTTTCACTCAGGTGAACATATAATCGAATATTGGTGAATTTAGAAAAAAAATTGAATTGTTTATAGCACCAAATGTATTTGGTTTTCTAATTTAAACTATCACTAACACTTGTCTTCCTTCTAGGTTGATGATAAAGGTGAGGAAATTAAATTGAATAAAACAAGGCAAGGTGGATTTCCAAGGAGGCTTGAGGAGATGTGAAAGATCTGCAGTGAATACGGGTGATACTAGCTCTCATAGCTTGAATTACAAGTGTATTTGACAATTAAATTTCCAAATTTATTTTGAATTTAGAAGTTTTGATTTATTTATAGCTAAAATGGTTAGAGTAGGGAATGAAAATAATTTGCAATTTAACACTTGTAAAAAAAGGGTCAAACTATAGGGAAATAATAATTTAAACTACATATCTTAGTCGAGAATGCAGATGATGGATGCCAAATTTTATAATCATTAAAAAATAGAAGTTTTATTAAAGTGTTATACACCTTGAATTGTGAGGGTAATAGAAATTTTTGGTACCTATCATTATTTTTTGTGTTACATTTATGTTCAAAGGGGAAATGATAAATAATGTTATTCTACTTTGTTATTTAACTGTATCTATGTTTAGTTGTCAAGAATCTCAACATACTTGGGTTTGAAAATGTTTTAATTAAGGAACATTATTATTATTTTTGTGATTTGTCAGTATAATATAACTTACAAAATGCCAAGGATAGGCCATAATAGCATAGAAATGGTCATTAGGCTTCCCAAATTTTTTATTCAGAATTACTATTTTGTAAACACAATGTGTTTTGCAATGTACAAACCTCTAAAAAAATATGTGAATATTCCTGGTTGCATGTTTTGGAGCTTTACAAATACAGTGTGTTGTCAACTGCTTAAATTATTATACCACACACTCCTTGTAGTGTGAAGTACGTACTATGAAGTACAATATGTAGTAATGATTAATACAAGCAAACTTTATTGACAAACATGCTATTTGTTAAAATAGAATCCCATCTAGACATTGTGTACATCTACATTTCATGAAAAAAATTGGGTATAACTAAACATAGGTTTCAAAATACAATGTGTTTCACAACCTGCACTACACAGTGTTCACCACTATCAACAAGTTTTAATCAATATTCCCATTAATCACAAAAAATGGTTTTGTTTCTATTTTAAATGCATACCTACATGTATAGACTTCAAATATAGAAGGGGTTGGGTACATTGTGATGTGGAGATTGACAAACACAATGTGTTATGAAGCGTGAAATTTATTATATCATGCAACATGTGCAACTTGAAATGTCTACTTTGAAGCTTCGTTTATACCATAAAGTGTAGTTGAAAAAGGACATGTTTTGAAACCTCTTATTTGTGTTAAGACATTGATAACTCTACATATCTCTATCTATATTTCAAATATCAACAAAATTTCACAATAGTGTGTGTGGGTATGTTAAATTTTGAGTTTTGAAACATGTTATATTTTGTAACATGCATTTGACAGGATATCCTTAACACACCCTATTTTGTATCCTCTATCATGGATATGTGCATTCTATTTTTCTCAATATCAGTAATAATGGTGTTATTGCAATTTGAATTATAGACCTCCATATATACAAATCATAACCACAGGGGTTGTGTACGTTTTGAAGTTCATGTTAAAACACAAACTATCTTTTGCAACCTACAATTTATTATTACAAGCAACGTTGTAGTGTAAAATGTGTATTGTCAAGGTTAGTGTATGACATGAAGTGCAAGTTAAAAAACATAGCATGTTTTGAATGCTCCTATTTGTTAAAAGGAAATAGAAACTATACATATGTCTGTCTACATTTTAAATAACACCAACATTTGACAACTATGTGTTTCAGTATGAGAAATTGCACGTTTCGATACATGTGTTCTCCAATGTGGACTTCATTTGTCCAATTTTAAAAATTTAAAGAAGTGAAAAACTAGTTAAAAAATAATAATAGTAGTTGGTTAGCAATGTTACTCACTTGTCATTTGAATATCATTTGTTGACTATAACCCCCACCTATAACTCCTCCTTGTTGAGTTTGACCTTTATCTTGCAATAATAAAAAGCAATTATATGCCTCACAATACAACAAACCACAAAATCTTCTAGAAATAAAACAAAAGTGAAAAGTGCAATAGTACTAAGATGACTATATTTCATGAGACACGAGAAACACTACCATTATACCCAATGACACATCATTACTCAATGTATTCATCATGGAAAAGTATCATCCCCTCACCACATTCATTCTTTCACCAGCCTATCTTAGCAGGTCCCCCCTTATGATGCAATGCAAAGTTATGTATGATATGATGTCTTACACATAATATTTTGTAGGGGACAATACCCAAGACCAATTAACATGGAATTTAGAAGCCATTATGTAGGGAGAATATGTGCTGCTAGAAAATATGAAAAATATGTGGTGGATGAAATATAGTATGGTTATTTCAACCTTCAAAGGTTTTGTTGATTGTTCTAATATGTACTTCAAATTTTATGATGTAAACATGTGCAATTGTAAGAAAAAAAACATCCTCAAGTCGACATATAGGGAAATACTTATTGAACCTTGAATTTTAAATAGACAACCTCCATTTTAATCTATAATTTCATATACATAGTGTCTAATGTGACATCTAATATATTATAGATGGGGGTGAAATACACATTGTGTATTTGAAGCTTCATAGGTTTTGTTGTTTGTTCTAAGTTGTCCTTCAAATATTGTGACGTATCTATTTGTAGATGGAAAAAAAACTAGGACAAGGATATTCTCCCTATAAAAAATGCATGTTAGATGCATCATAACATACAAAAACACATGCTTTTTGGCTTTTCAAAACATCATTTTTAATATAATGTCAATGAAATCGGTCACATAAATCTTCTCTTGAATTGAAATTCCAAATGACATTTACCAAAAAAATTCAAAACCCCATTGAATATAAATTAAAACCCCTTTTCACAACCCTCCCTCCACTCATTTCTTCACAGTCTATATGTAGAATAGAAAAATGAAAATCATTTGTGGTAGATATACATACCTACTAATTTCTCACTATTGCTCCCCTTCCAAACATCTACAACACCAAAATAGGCTTTGCTTCTTCCTCAAAACACTTGCAACTCCCTTGTGAGCTCCCTCAGTTTCAATGATGCTTTCATAATGACCAAAATGGCATGTTTCTTATCGTTTCAAAACATTATTTTTGAAAACATGTTGACATACATTGCCACGTCAATATTCTAGTGAATTAAAATTGTTGACATGTTGGTGACTAGAGCTATAGGCCCCAAATGCCTAAGGTTTGATAATATTCCAGGTGTCAAAGGTCTCAAACCTAGGAGGATCGCCATAACCTATATTTAGGTTGGGAAACTAAGGACCAATGGTTGAGGTAGATAAGACCTCCTTCACTTTTGGCTCTACAAGACCAAGGAGGGTTCTCCCTAAGATGCAAAATTGATAATTGAAACACTAAACAACACCTTACAACAAACTATAATCACTGCATAGTGTATCCCAATATTGGTGTCACAATATACTATGTGCTAGATTGGACATGCAAGGATGATCACCTTATTAATAGACAATATACCATATAAGTGTCTAGGAATGATTTTATGATACACAATTGTATTACTATAGTCATTCAGATATGTCAGTAAAAAAAACAAAAACTAAAACTTTAAAAGGTGTTTGAGTTGATGTATTTGGAGTGTGTTAATCATAATGGGAGAGAAATAAAATCAAATATCAATGCCTTTATCCATTGGGAAATAGTGTCTCTAGGTTTAATCAAACAAGCAACAACTGAAAATAAGGTGATGGCTTAATCAAGTCACCAAAAAAGACTATGCTTTTCAAAATGCATAGGAAAGTTGGGCTCTACATATTAATTAAGAAAGATAATAGATAGTTGTAGAATATTAAGAGAGTCTACTTAGTAATCCTCAAGCATACCCACACATTTCTTTTATTATATTGAAAATATACCATGCAAAGTATTTGCAAGGATTTTACAAACTTCTGGTTGAAAAACTAATCAACATAATTTGGAAATGCATACCATACATAAGGAGACACTCAAATAAGGTTGATTCTATCTTTAATAAATAAATCCTCAAAGCTTACAAATATTATTGTAGGTTCGAGAGAAAACCCAAATCATTACAATACAAAAATAACTACACCCAAAATTGGAAATTGGAACCTAGAGTTTCCTATGAATATCTTTCTTTTGTTAGCTCTACAAATACTTCTCTTTGTAGAAAAAATATCCTCTTCCCTCTCTTTTTCTCCCTCCTTTTTTCTCGTTGAATCCAAAAAACATATATCTCTCCATTGCATTAAAATACCTCGGGGAAAGATACAGAGTCGTCAAAATTTGTATCAGCCCCCATGCTTACTTGCATCATACTCACCTCGCCATCGTTGCCACATGATATGAAGCCATGCCCACATTAATGATCACACAAACGAGGAACAAAAACCCTTGTGAAATCTGTAGTAGATCATGAAAAAGAACATATCTCTAAAAGAGAGGAGGTCTATGAACCATAAAGAAGCATGCGTGTTGCCTAATCCCACTTGTAGTTGTTGAAAAATGTATTAAAAATCATCCTTGTAGCCTTAAATATCAAATATGGTGGTTGAAAAGGTAGCTACAACATTAATGGAATTTACAGTTGAAAACATGACAATCAGGAGCATCACCGAAGTTTTGGGCCTGGAACAACCATTGGTTTAAATATTAAATGGTTCGTTAGACCGAAAGATAATCTTTGTTAGACATCAGATGTTAGGTCTACAACATACTACCTAATGAAGAAATGATATAAAGAACGTCAAAACATTGAGCCCAAAAGAGGATCCCCATTGGACATTGGGTGTTGGGTTTTAGTTCTATTGATTTTTGGAAGAAAGAAGCAAGGAAAGGGATATGGAAAGATTCAAATAAGTGGAAAAGGGGAGAAGGTGTCAGGAGTTGGGAGACGGGAGGAGGAATTACATCTTACCGTGGAGTGCGATAAAGGGTAAGAGGAAGGTCCAACCTTCGAAAAGTCAAAGAATCACAACATCGAGGATCAAGGATTGCGTAAAATAATTCATATTATCGAGGAGATAAGATAGAAGGTAGGTGAGAGACCTAATATTCAAAAGCTGAAAGAAAGGCATCAAACATTGAGGGTCGGGCATAAGGCTTACGCCTTACAATGAAAAGGCGATAAGAGTATAGCTCTTTCCCTACTTTGTCACTCCTAGGGTTTGAATATAATTTATAATTTTAGGTTTAAAAACTAAAAATAAAATTCCTACAATATCCAATTCTATTCTAGTCAATCCTATATTATTCCACATAAGTTTCTAGATTAAATTCTCTAGATTCCTAATTTTTGTAATCACTAATTTATCTTTCTATAATTCACACTTTCCTAGTTTCAACAGTTCAATTCAAATAAAATACTAAGTATATTTTTTAGTCCAATTTTGTAAAATCATTCCAAGAAGAAGATCCATATTTTAGTACAAAATTGGATCCCTCGTTGAATGATGCCAAAACCTTTGTTTCATTTCTCTAGAAAAGCTCTCACAAAATTATAGAATAATCTCCTTCAATTCTTCTTGAAGTTTAGTGATAATTTAAGCATGTGTATGGATGTGTAATGTTTCCCTTTTATAATAATTCTCTTTTGAAATCTTATCCATTATATTCTTTATTGAGAAACCCTAAATATAGAAAATATAAGATTTTATTCAATTATCTAAGGATATAATTAAATAATATATTTCAATTCATAAAACATTATTTAAATTAAAAAAAAATCTAATTTATGTAATTCTATTTCTAATAATTATTCTCAATCTAATTTAATTTTAGATTGTGCTTTTATTTAATATGCTTTCTCTACTTAAACAATTATATTTATACATAAAAACGTTTTACACAATGAATAAATAAAATCCCTACAATTTCTAGTCAACACCAACTTGACTACTCTAATTTATTGAAAATAAATAAATAACTACATAAATAAATTTAATTATTACTCAATCTATTTTATTCTAATTATCATCTTTAATTTATTAATCAAATTTATTACTCACAACATAAGGTTAATTGTTTTCATACTTCACATACCAAACCTAGTTCCACCTTTCCCCATAACTCATTCTTTAATTAGACAATAATAACTCGTATAATCTGTTATAGAACAATCAAACCAAACACAAATATATTCACCCTACTAGTAGATACAACATAGAATTACATAAAAATATACGTTTAGTAATTGTCACTTGAATATCTAAACACACCATTTAACAATTGTAACACTTAAACACTCATTAAATCAACAATACTATATTGTTTCATAATATTAAATCAAAAAGTATTGATTCTCATCTAAATTATAAAGGGATGGATAACAATAAAAAATCAAAAGGGTCAACAAAATGGGATATTACAAACCTATCTACCACAACAAAAATGAAATCACATGAATGCTTAGTTGTGGGTAGTCCACTCAATAAATCCATGATAATGGATTACCAAGGCTGCATTAGAATTGAAAGAGAGTTGTAGAGTCTAAGTTTCATGTTTAAAGGCTTGGTGATACAAAAATTATATGACTTGATGTGGTACTCAATGCTTGTGCATGCACATGATTCCAATAGATATATTGTTGAAGTATTGATAATGTCTTGATAGATCTAAAGTGTCTAGATATATTGTTATAGTGCTCCTCCTAGATGAGCTTCTAGTGTGGTGTTCCATCTACATCACAAAGAATTCCAATATTGTGAAGAATATTGTTGGGCAAATGAACTCACTAACCTATTTTCCTCACATGAGCTTGGCATAAGTCTAAGTAAATTTTTTGTGTTTATTTGGTAGAGGCTGTCATGTGACTCCAAGATTATTATAAGAGTGTTAATTGGTGAGTTGAGGTAATTGACTACCTTTTCTTTCCTTTTTTTTGTGCTTGATCACAAAATGGAATTGTTAAAAATATATCATATATTTCTTGTGTCACACACTTTCTTCTTTAATTTGTGTATGTAAATACTTAAGTGACTTATAATTAAAGTGAATTCTATTCTCCTTATCAAATATAATTTAGTGGTCCATTGCTTAATAATTTGTACAATGTTGTACACTTGATTTTTTAGGGAAAGTATCAATTGATTGTGTTGTTAAAAGTCTTCAAATGATACATAATTAGATGCCCATGTTATGTGAGTATAGTTCCAAGAGCATAGTCAAATACATCATTCTAGAATCTCAAAATAACGTCTAGTATTTGAATTACTAAAATAGGTTGTACACAAGCATTGCTTGAAATCATCATAAGCACATTGTTGCACAAGTATCCATTATAATGATGTCTTGATACATGTGATATGATTGAGTGACCACACATGTGAGAGAAGCCAAGAATAAACTTAGGATAGAAGTTAGCAAGCCTAATATGTCAGTGGATTATTCGTTGATCAGTTGGTGGCAGACGAAATCGGCCAGCCGGATCAGACAGTTGCCAGGCCAGCGTAAAACCGGATCAATCGGTGATGGTGCAGATGGTGCCAGTGTCAGTGCGGATCATTCGTGGTGATGCCAGTGGCGGTTAGTCGGCATGGTGTTCATATGGTCACAGCCCCAAAGTCTCTAGCACTGAATACATTATATGATCTATTATCATCACATTATATACTATATTCGACTGTACAGACCCGAATAACTACCAAACTTACAATGGCACCCACAGGTTACAAAATTGGTGCAACTATGAGATAATTCCACACTATAACCACACAAAAACAAAAGACCAAAAATTGACACCACCTATCCAGGACTAGTCATCCTCCTCCTTGCGAATCCTCCACACCACCAACACATTTGCAACCATCGGGCACTTGCTCCCACAAGCATGGTGAGCCAGATTGTTTGCTTTCTCTTCCATATCTCTAAAATCTTCTTTCACCCATTCCTCGCCCTCTCCCAACCCCTAGTCAATGTCACTCTTAGCCTTTGCTTCCATCACCACCCCTTCTTCTTTTGCAAACCCTGACACCCAGCTTGGGCCAGATGCCTAAGTAATGCCGGCCGCCCGCATTAGGAAGATGATGCCCTAGTCCATTTCTCTCCATCGCCTCTCCATGGTTTCTGGTCCCAGAGAGCTGAAAATTGGGAACTTCATTACCTTCACCCCTTGTCCCCGTGACATGTAGAATTTTTGAGGTAATGGAATTAGGAGGTTTTCATCCACATTGTCAAGAACTTCATCAATTTCATCCAAGAAGGCATGTACAAACACCTTCTATGTCAGCAGTTCTTCCTTCGCTTTACTCACCCCCATATACAAAAGAATAGATAGAAACATTGCTGCAATATCCGTGTTGACCTTGAATCGATGGAAGGAAATTATAAATTCCTTCACCAAAACCTTCTTCACAGCCACCAGAATCAAGAGGTGATCCGAAGCTAAAATGGTCTTCAACCTCTTGTTCATTATCTCCCCTCGAAAGGACATTTGCTTCTTCATGGAATTGAGGAAAATAGGTATTTCCATGGCAATTCACAAGTAGAGCACACAACCAGAAATAGAATAAGGTGTCACCCACTTCATCACCTTTTTTGTAAAATCCAACCATGTATTCTCATTATGGTCATTTATTTCACTTTACTAATTGGGCGTCCTTTGTGATATTTTAGATTTTCTTCCTACATGTGGTAATTATGATTTGGTAAGTCTAGCCTACCATCGTACGCCACCACATTCAATTTAAACCAAAGCCTCTCTTTATTCCTTTAACCAAGCTGCCAGTTGGATCCTCCCATACTTCGGGGGATGAGTGCACATCACTCAAGCTTAGATATACACTTTCCAAATGAGTGAGTACATGCTAACAAAGAGGAGTGCAAGGTACAAAAGCTCTCGCCCCAATGCCTATAAAGAGTATTAGCTGCATAACCATGTGTCATTGAAACCTCGTTACCACCTTCCCATTTTCTGCTTCGATCACCAATGCAACACCTTTCTTGAACATGTGGCTTCGATTTAGAAACCCATACATAACAACACCAAAAACTTCTAATCATAACTGAAGCATTACTCCTCATGTGTCAGCATGTCCAAGGCTTACTTTTCATTAATGAACTTTGTCCCATCCAACCACATGGCATTTTCCAGCCTGGTAGCCACTTTAATCATGTACTCTTTCTACTGTCACCTTAGCCAACTCATCAGCCAAGTCATTTCCCTCTCTGTATATGTGGCTGACCCTATATGAATCAAACTTCTCCAACAACTCTTTGATGGGATGGAGCTAGTTATTGAGCTTCCAATTCGGTGTGCTATTGAGGAAAATGGCATTGATAGTTATGAGGGAGTCCCCTTCCGGGAGTATGCATTTAGCCCCTATTTCTAGACCTAGCTAGAGGGTAATCAAAGTGGCTCTGAATTCCACCTCATTGTTGGTGCAAGTCCCAAGATAGATTGATTTGTCAACAATTATTTTACCTTGGTTATCTCATGCTATACACCCTACCCCACTTGACCCAAGGTTTCCCTTTGAAGCCCCATCAAAGTCGGCCTTGATCCACCCATTTCACATCCTTCCTTTTCTTCAATGATTGGTCATCCATCCCCATCCCACATAGTATGGGGGTTTTCAACCTTGTGAATGACTTTATTATATTGTAATCTCAGTTCAAGAAGATCCTTTGCTTGGTTGACTTGTTTCGAGAAGCTTCGTTGACTAGCTCTATGATCACCCCATCAATTTTAGCACAAAGTATCTCACATTCCATTTCTTTGTCTTGGAAGATCCGCCTATTCCATTCCTTCCTATCTCTCATATGATGGTGGAGGGGGTGACCACCCAGATACTGTCAAAAATTGATTTCTTGTGGATGATCGTCCACATGTTAAACTAGGCCACTATGTCTAGGGGGGTAGGGAACTAAAGTTTAGTTTGTTCATGAAGAATTTCCAACACTTATCTGCATAAGGGCCCAGGTTAGAAGGATATGATCAACGGTTTCATTGTTGCTCTTGCAAAGAACGTATCACTCTGACTCATAAATTCCAAGGGCTGCCAGCCTATCCTCGGTAAGAATCATCTTCTACACAACCAACCAAGAGAAAACTCCAACCTTTGGGAGGCAAATTTTTCCCCATATGAGCTTGCTCGACCAATTATGTCTGGCTACAACAATTATTTTTACTTTGTAGCCAAATTTGACTTTGCATGTCTCAGTACTAGAGCCACACCATCTAATGATATCCTCTTGGTTGGAGGGGGAAAATGTTTTGATTTTTAGAATTGTTTCCAGTGCCACCTTTTGTGCTTGTGGGCCATCAATGTCCTGTAGCGAGTTCCACTCCCATTTCATCACTCCATCTCGCCACGTTATTTTGCTATAATTACAGACCTTGCTGCCCCACACTTTAGTGGTCTCAGTTCTGATATCTTCCAGGTTGGGGTGGCTAGCAATTGGTGCCAAGCCACACCAAGAATCATTCCATAATGATGCACTTCTTCCATTTTTGATTTCCCATGTTACATGCTTGGAAACAATATCCCTGCATTCCAAAATGTAGTTCCAGATTGTGGATCCCCTAGGGGGGACTACAATAGTTAGGATGCACGTTGGCCTATCTGAATCCAAGTACTTACTTCTCAAAATCCTAACCCATTTATGTTCACCTTTTGCATACAAGTCCCACACTAACTTAGCCCCCATTGCTAGGTTCATTATTGTTAGCTATTTGATGTCAGTCCTGCTAGCTTCCTTAGGGGAGCAAACTTTGTCCCAAGCCACCAATTTTTTTTTTTTTTTGATCTATGAGCCCACTCCAAAAGAACTTCCTGAACATTTGATTGAGATCTCCCTCTACTGCTCTAGGAATTCTCAAGTAGGCCATAGAGTATATCAGGATGGTTGATAAGACCGCCTTGACCATCAGGAGCCTGCTAGTAGAGGATAGCCATTTTCCTTTCCAAGCCCCCAATTTTTTCTTGCAGCTATTAATTAGGTTTTCCCAATAACTTTTTTGTTGGTCCCCACAAATAGTGACATCCCCAAAAACCACCCTGGAAAGTTTGCCACCCTCAAATTCAGTATCCTCTCCTAATCTCTCTAAATACTTAGTTGGGTATTAAGGAAGAAGACCTCCAACTTCCTCTTGTTGATGCTTGGTCCAGATGCCAAGGAATACTCATCTATTTTTTTTTTTAATAGTTCTAACTTCTTTTCTATTGGAAACACCAAATAGAATGGTGTCATCAACAAATTGCTGATGGGTGATTGTATCCAAACCATTGGCCACTAAGACCCCCAATCACTTACCTGCTCTCCTCAAAGAATTGATTCCCCTGCCCAAAGCTTCTGCCATGATGATGAATAGAAAGGGGGATAGTGGGTCACCCTACCTTAAGCCCCTTGAAGAAGCAAAGAAGCCATGAACCACACCATTTACTAGGATTGAGAATTTGGTTGTGGAGATGCAACTTCTAACCCAATTGACCCAGTTTGCATTAAATCCAAATTTCTCCAAAACTTCCACCAAGAATTTCCTATCCACCAAATCATAGGTTTTTAGTATGTCAATTCTGAGGAGCATGCAGGCTTCCCTTGCCTTCCTTTCTGAATGTAGGCTCTCGTGCACTATGATGATGCCTTATACTACTGACCTCTCGGGGGAAAAACCACTTTGTTCCTCTAAGATAACCCCTTTTAGCACTCCCTTAAGTATGTTAGCAATGACCTTGGTGACAACCTTGTAGACTGTGTTGTAGGGAAATTGGTCTAAAGTCAATAATGGCTTGCAAATTCTTCTTTTTGGGGATCAAGGCCAAAAATGTATGATTGAGAGAACCCAACATTGTCATCTTCTTCCTTGATTCCTCAATAGCCAAAGCCAAATCATCTCCTACAATATCTTAGAATTTTTTAAAGAAGCCGACTAGGAATCCATTTGGGCCTAGTGCCTTGTCTGGGTTGAGTTGAAATGTAGCTACCTGTACCTCTTCCTTGTTGATATTTTGATAAAGGGCCTCATTCTTCTCTGCAATGATTACATTAGGGATGGAACTAAGAATCATATCCCTCACATTCCTATGTTCTGGTGTCTCTTTATTTAAGATTGCTTCAAAGAACCTTACTGCTTCATCATTGACTTCCTCCAAGGATTGTGTCATCACACCATCTTCCCTTTTGATCTATGCGATTATATTCCTGCTTCTATTTGCTATTGTTGTTCTATGAAAGTATTTTGTGATCTTTTCACCCTCCTTGAGCCAAGTCTCCCTGGATTTCTACCTCCAAAAACATTATTCTCTTTTTAGGATTTTAGCAAGTTCTCTTTTTAGTGCCTTTTTAGTTTCATATTCTTTTGTCCCCATCCCTTTCTTGATGATATGCTCATTTAATTATACCAATTCTTGCTCAATCCTATCCTTTTTTTGGAAGATGTTCTTAAAATGTGTCGTGTTCCAGTCTTTTAGCCTATTTTTCACATAGTTCAATTTCTTATTGATCTTGTATAGATTGGAGTGGTTGCCTAGTTTGACCTCATTCCACCAATTCGCTACCAGTTCTAGAATTTTTTTCGTCTCTTAACCACATGTTTTTGAACTTGAACAAGTTCCCATTTGGAGGTTCATCCAATTTGAGGGATAGCTACATCGAAAAGTGGTCTGACCCCGAGAAAGGTAGTATTAATAACTCATGCACATCAACTTGCCTTTCCCAATCTTTGAATAGAAAAAATCTATCCAACCTCTCTATTATGTTCGTGAAACCCTTCCTTCTATTTGACCATGTGTACACACCATTTTTGGATTGCAGGTCCATTAGTTGGCTATTGTCAATAAAATCCTGAAATTCTTGTTGAACATTAGTTATTTGACCAATACCCCCTCTTTTTTGCTCATTATTTAGAGTAACATTGAAGTCCCTTGCCATGATGCCCTTTTCACCCCTAATATTGACAATTCCATTGGAAATCTACTACCACGGGTTCCTCTTTTCTATGGTATTGATTATATGGGAAAAACAAGTTTTGAAGGGACCCGAAACCCTTTACAATTGTAGATACAAAATGCTACTCAAAAGATGAAAGACTAACTATCAACAACAACCATCAACAAAAAAGAAGCAAAAGAACATGAGAGAAACTAAGACCCAACAACAACGAAACAGACACAAAAAAACCCATAGAATAGGATACTACTTCATGCTTCTTAAGGTATTGGCCACCTCAAGTTCCTGGTTCCTATGGAGCCCAATCATGTCCAACAATTCTTTTTTCTTGTCCTCAAAGGACTTCCTTCATTCACCCTTTAGTCACCAACCCCTCTAGCAACAATGCCTTTAGCATAATCCTTTCCACCTTTTTTCCCTTTTCCTTAGCCACCTGCTCCTTTATCAACTCAGAAAAATACAACTGGTCCTCTCTAAGCTCATTGATCTTGCGGAACAAGACCTCCAAAGAATCCACACTATTCTTAATAGAAATATGAGAGGCATGGAGCAATTTATTGATATCTGTGTTGGTCTCCAACACCTTGGCCTCTAAATCAGCTAGGCATTGTTCACATAAGGACTTGAAATCGGAGAACAAACATTCATGATAAACAATTCTATCAATAAGAATATCCAAAGTAGTTCCTTTCGAAATATTATGCACATTCTCCTTCAAACCCCTGATTTTGATGTTAACCCTGTTGAATTCCTGTAGAGTCCATTTTTCCAATTTGAAACTACCAGTGGCCCCTGCCCTCGCCATGTCAAGGAGCTCGAACATTGAGGTGGAATCATCATTAAGATAGGATAAGTCCTTTGAAAGGGGGTTAACCTTGAGAGGCTCCAACTTTGCATGCTTATGCTCAACACCCTCCTCCTCCTGCACATGTTTCTCACCAATAGGTTCCACATTTGGTGTGTCTCGAACCAGGGAATCATCAATTTCCACTGCCTTCTCCTCAAGAGCCTTCTCCTTGCAAAGCTTTGTGGTATCCTTTACCACATCTTTTGTGGTCTGGTTCCTCATTTTGGCGATGCACTTATAAGCTCTTCTGGGCTTCTCCTTGACCTCCACAGTCACAACATTCTTTTGTAAACCTTCCTCCTTACCTCCTACCTCAGCATCAACCTGACCAATATCCACAACATCGCCCTTGGACTTGGAATCCCCATACCCCACCTCTGTGTTGTTACCATCAGATTGGGAATCTGACTCATGAAGAATAAGCCACTTGGCTGCCCATTTTCCTTTAGGGTTACCCTTCTTTCTCTTCTTAGCAGGGGCAGTCGCAAGGGAAGAAGACCCTTCCTCACCTTCTTCATTCCACTCCTCTTCCTCTTCCATGTTGGTATTTGAACCAGAGGAGCTAGAATCATCACTTAAGGTCTTCTCCTTGCCCTTAATTGAGGTGGTAGGAATTAGGGCTTTAACATGCTCCATAGTTAACAATATAAGGCCTTTGTGCAAGACCGATGCCCTCCTATTTTTCAAGTGTGCATACACATAGACCTCCATGGAGGAGAAGAGAAAGAACGAAAAAGAAAGAAATAGCCTATTCCTAAAATGATTTAAAAGAGTAAAATGGTGGCCAAGGATTACATTGAACCTACCTTCCAGAGTCACATACCGCATGATAATTTCTGCTATTTCCACCCAAATCTTCTTGAGAGACTTCCACTCATAGCCCCATGCCTCCAACTTGATTAATTTTTTCCGTTCATCATCTTTAAAGAATTGAGCCATTTCCTCCTCATTGCTCTTCTTATCTTTGAAGAACTTGCGGCCACCCATAGGCAACCCAGCCATAGTAGCAATAAGCTCCTCATTGATGTCAACAACCATTCCCTTGATTTGGAGTTTATGATTGTGCCAATATGAAACAAACTCCGCCTAAGCGTTGGGATCATGCCCATGAAGCCTTTCCAGGGAAGGCGTAAAATTCACATGTTGGAGGATCCCCCATCTTTTTCTTTCTCAGACTCACACAAGAATGGGGCTCAATTCTACTTCGGTCACCCCCCATCTTCACAAAGATCAGAAGTAGAAAACCCTAGCAAGATGTGTTCAACTGAGAGCCAACAAGCCGAGTGATACCTACAAAGCATGTGAGTATAAATCCGGTACTGATGGTAAAATAAAGCCACCACATAGACTCAGCCAAATCCATCATTTCGCATTAAGATCTTAGCTACCTTAGGAAGGAGAGAGTACTCCTCCCACACTCTATATTCATTAACTCTGATAACTTCATTAGTGAAAAAATCTGCCAATGAATTTCCCTCTCGATAAATGCAAGAAACCTGAGTTTCCTCACAAGATCTCAAAATCATAATAGTATATTTGATCAGATGATCAACACTCTAGCTAGGCTTATGGGTTCCACATAGGCAGTTGATGATGTTTAATGAGTCTCCTTCCGCCCATAATTTAGAGTAGCTCCTATCCGCAATAAATTTAATACTTATAAACGCAGCCTCTACCTTAGCATAGTGATTTGTCTGATTTCCCAATGGGAGTGCCACCACGGCTAAGAGCTTTCCATCCTCATTCTTCTTTTCTATTGTAGATATTGGCCCATACACATTTATAATGACAAACTGCTCATTTCTTTGTAATATTTTACATCTTATCATTATCTAGTTCTCATTCTCCACTACAACCTCCCCTACTATTGTTAAGGGATTCCAAATAATACCTATTCCCCTGAGGCCCCTTCAACACCTACAAAACGTCCCTTTCATTGTCTCCAACAACATAGTCTTTTATCACTTTCCTCCTTGCTCAATTTTGTCTCTTGCAATAAAAAGATATTTTCCCTGGATCGGTCAATTTGAAATTTGAAAAAAATGCCATTTGTTAGGGGCATTGATGCCCCTAACATTCCATGTTATAACCCTCATTTCCCCTAGGGAAGGATGACATCCTTCCCCGACCTTAGTTTCATTTTCTCGGCCGCATTGGTTGCTATCTCCAACTTTTCCTTATTTGTTTTTGGTCCCCTTTTTCTTGATGTTTAGTTTTTTTAGTTTTGATTGTGATTTCTCCAACATTCTTTCTTCAAACAACTCCCCTTCCTATGCCTCCCCCATTTCCTCTTCAAAGTTTGGTTCCACCTCACTCTCTTCCAATTTTTTTGTGGGGCAACCTGCTTCGAGCTCTTGGATTCACTCTCTACTTCTTTTTCATTTTACTCCCCACTCGCTACTTTCATTCCATCCCCCTCTTCTCCATTTGCAATACCAGTTTGGGCTTCCCTTAATTCCTGTACTTCAACCAAAGTCCCTTCAACTTCCTTGGGTGGGGAGATTTGTTCCATTTGTTCATAGATCATCTTCATTCCACACAATTCTTCTATTGTTAGGTTGATGACCCAGTCCTCTTGATTTCCTGTGAGTGGATCTATGTTATTTTTTGGCACTCTCGCCCCAATGAAATAGCTATTGGATCTTCAAACCCCCCAATTCTAGGGGAGCAGATAGAGCTTCACATCAGGACCTCCTTTGTTGGACCCCCTGGCCAGGTCCCCATTCATACCCATTGGCTTTATTGACACTCACCCTCATGTTGCACTCTAATTTACCATGATCTTTAGACTTGCAAAGAAGGCACAGTTTCATTTGATCCTCCCTTTCCACTTTTTGGTTCTAGACCCCACCATCTACACAAATCTCTACTTCTTGGGGCAAAGCTTGGTGCAGAGCTAGTCCAAGACATATTCTAGTGTAGGTGCCCAGGTATATATCTTCAACATTTCTCTCCACCAAAATGAGAGAGCCTAAGCTCTTCCCAATCTCAATTAGTGTGTCATCATCCTAATACTCCATCAGAAGGTTGTAAAGGCGAACCCACACCAGAACTTCCTTGATTCTGTGATTCCAGGGGTCAAAATTAGGGTACCAATCAATCAAATGCACCCCAACACCGTCCAAGTAATGCATACTACTGCTCAAGACATTCCATTTTTATGCCTTGGAAGGGAATTCTACCAAGAAAAAATCATTAAGCAGTGCCCTAATCTAAACTCGATTGCCCCATTTCTCACAACACCACCTACCTATATCCTCTAAAGCACACCAACCACCCCCCATTTGAGAAAAATCCCCCTTTCTCTTAGTCTATCTATTGAATTTCTTATTCTATCCTTATCTTCAATGGAAAAATATTACAACACTTGCTCGGGGTGGATGACTTACCAATCAAGTTCGCATATTGATGTGATGGCCCTTCTTTTGCGATCACCTTCTCCTTCCCTTTCTAGGGCTCGCTCGTGCACTCCTTATTTCCAGCCATCTTATCATTCCAATTGGAAAAAGTATCCACCTTTGGGCCTTTTTTTTCCTAGAACCACCCACACCCTCTTCCCATCAATCTGTTCCAATTCAGAGCACCCCAATTATTGTAGCTGGAATTATGGATTGTATTCCTCCGGTTCGACCCACTGCTCCATTACCGGGAATCCAACCACAATATCACATCCATGGGAGTGCTTTTACACCTTCCCACCTCCTTTTTCCATGACTCGAGCCTCGATCATGGTGTCCCTTGCTGCAATATTCAATGTTTCTATTCTCTGGGTGGCATCTATCCACCCATCATCCACCTTCAAACACCCATTGCAGTATGTGAATTCCTTCCTCTTCCCTGCTTTTCGCTGCAAGTTCACCCTTTGATTTCCTATCCTCCTCGATATTGCCCCAAGCTTTCCCACCCAAGTCACCTACTCTTTTTCGATCCTCCTCGCTCATTTTTCGCTCCCTCTAATATTTATATTAATTTTATTAACATTGATGAATTATTATGCATTATGAAGCTAGTCTAATAGGTTGTCAATGCATAATGGAGGATTTTTTATTTTTCACCATGGTCTTATTGAGTGTGATAATCAATGAAAATGTACCGTATGCCATTACTTTTAGGCACAAGGACTATCAAGCTACCACATGGTGAAGAGCTAGGTTGAATCTTTCTTGATTTAATAGCTATTTTATTTGGTGTTGAATTTCATTATTCTCTTAAATAGATATGTGATATAGAGGAATATTTGGGAGAGGGAATTTGGAAATCAAATCAAATTGTTTTTGTACCATGCAATGTGTTGGAATGAACTTAAATTCTTTGGATACATCTTATTGTTGTAATAATACTTTATTAATCTTTTATCACTATGACAAGGTTGATGCATTTGTGTGAAATGATAGCACTTGCATGCTTTATTACACAAGTGCCTCTAGAAAAACCATGAGAAGCATAAACTTGTGTGTGTGGTCAATGATATTGTGACACTATTTAGTAGAGACTATAGTTAGTTTGGCATATGATGTCAACTCATGGAGGTTAAAGTACTATTTTCCAATATTTACTATCCATTGGTATGACATGGACTGATAAATGTCATAATAATCATACATGTATGTTCTTCCAAGTGGAATGACATAACATTTCAAAGACATGATTTCATAGATGATAGTGACCTACATAAGATTAATGGTATACTTGAAGGTGCATCATTCACAGTTCAATATTCTTACTATGCTACAAACATCTTAGAGAGTAGGGGTTTGGGCGCATGGTGGTAGAAGTACCTAAGCACTTGACTATATCATATGTGATGACATTCTTTTAGTTATTTTTTTAGTATTGAAGTGGAAAAGTTATTCGTTGACCCAACACTTTGTGTCGATAAAATGCTCATGTGTTCCTTTGAAGTGTTAGTTTTCATGGCATTGGTGTTGAGACATTGTGTCTCTTGATCTATATTATCAACTAATCCTTAGAATCTAATGTGTCTTGGTCAAAAAATGACTATAGCACACAAAATTCAATATTGTTATGGGAGTTGGTGTGGCGATGATGGTACCATATATCACATTGTTGCAACTTCTTACCCTTGTCCCTACCTAGCGAAGATGTTGGGGAAACTCTAGGGCTTTTCATAGGTAGTTTAAAGTATCACAACTACTTAAATGTATAGGGAAATGATGTTTGTATGTGAAAGGATTCTAGCTAGCCTCATATGTACCCTTGCTTTTGTGCATAAATAGATTTTCTTAAGCTTAGTCTTAACTTCAAACTTAGTATGGTGAAATATTGATAGAAGATGTTTTAAAATGCTTAGTTTTAGCTTCAAACTTGCATGAAATGATTGATAATGAACTCCATCTAAGCTTGAATAGATGGTGATAGTTCATTAATGGACTTGAGCACTTGATGTTGTTCAAGAAGGTTCTCATTTAGATGCATAGAGTAGTCATGGAATTTGTTGGTGTAAACTTATAATGAATACTCTTTGTGCTAGTATAATTGCTAGAACTTCATGTGCTCATCATCAAAATGTATGAGCTTAGGTTAAATTCCTTTACAAAGTATTACCAAAGAATCCCAGGATAAAATTGGCTAGCAATCCTTGCCACATTGTATGCTACATTTTTGTCACCAATGGGTCATTTAAATGGACATTTTTAACATCGACAAGAAAATCTTCTCTGTGTTTAGTGAAGTTGTTGGCGGAGAATTATGCTTTGAGTTATTGAATCTAAAAATATTTAGTGTCGAGGCTTTGATTTTTCCTTTGAAAGTAGGAATATCTATATCCACTTGAACTCTACAAGGATTATAATGTTACAAAATATTGGGTTGTTTGTGGTGTTGTGCTAGTTTAAGTTGATTTATAAACTTGTGGAACTATCTGAAGAGTTCCTAGCACTATGTTTCAAGGTGATGTTGAGCATTATTTGAATGTTCACTAAGACCTTTGATACAAATTCATCAACCATTTTCTTTGTCTTCAATGCTCATCTAAACATTCACAAAATAAACTAGATGTGTTGTACTCCCTTAGTCATTGTTTATGTGTTTGCACAAGCATGGAGAATGAGATTAGGTTTATACCAATGATTTGATTCAAAGGTGAGTTGATGAACACTTTTATAAATTAGCTAGTATTCAACAATGTTATAAAATTCATAAATGAAAATAGATATTCAAACCAAAGATAGATTTTAAAATGTTGAAGACTTTTAGTAGATATGCCACTTCTATTCATAGAGAATGTGAGAAAAATGTCAAGAGGATTTAGATGTGGATCTTTGGATTCCTCTCTAACTATACATGATGTACAATCCAAGTATTTACACATGGGAATACAACTAGGCTACTAGCTAGGTCTATGTATATGTTAACACATATCCAATGCATATAGACATGTGGTGCATGTGGATGGAATGCCACCAAGTGATAAACTTGTATGGTGTTATACCATGTGAAATGGACAATGCCATGTGTTTGATGCATACGGCGTCAAATGCTATACCTCCACAATGTTGAGCCTAGTGACACAGAGGTTGCCAAGAGTTGTGTGTATTGTTGCATATCATGTGGATGTCTATGTCTCACATGCATATTCTTCCTTGGTAAAAGCATGTGCAACAATGTGTAAGGCTACACTATATGCATGATTAATATTATGTGGTTGTGTGGATAATATGTACGAGGTGTTGTAATGAGATGCACATACATTGTGATGTGCGAGTTATGCAATACTAAGTGCATTGATGAAACTAATGAAATCGAAGTGTGAAGTTGTACTCAAATCATATGTGCCATTATATTTTGTCACTTGATACCCTATGCTTGACTAATAGACCAACAATGTGCCTTTAGTATGAGACTTATCAAAATTAATGAAAAACCCTATCAATACTTGTTTTTGATGTTAGTAAAACACAAGAAAGGGCCTATACCCATTATAAAGAGTAGCCAAAAAGGTGAGAGGAGAATTTCATGAGGGGTAAGTCTATCGAATATTACATCAACAAGAAAAAAACAACATAGATCATCAACAAGACCACAAGAAAACAACATAAACAATACTAGAATAATAAAAGACCAAAACAAAAGAACAAAAATTATTGATTAACCAACTTCTTCAACTTACTCATCACTTACATTCTCTATTTAGAAAGTTCAACACCTGTTATATTAGAACAAAAAATATGATTAACTTCCCTCCTTATACTTAAAATAAAGATCAACCCAAAAAAGTAATCTCAACCTTGACACAAAAATACACCCATTTACAAACAAAAGTGAGTCCAAAACAAAGACATCCCCCTAGGCTAGGAAAAACCTTTGGAAAATACGAGACTTGATTTATATCTTGGTATTGTTGACACAACGAATACATTTCCTAAGACGTTTTTGCCGCTAGTGAAAATGTCAAGTCATTGTTTGTATACTCAGTAAGCCCGCATAAATCAAATTTCTGCCGACCAAGTTCGTAATTAATTAATTAACATAATCCCATGTGTTTGTCGTTGCATGGAACCTAAGGAGGCTCCACTTGGCGGAAATACCGAAGAAACCGAAACTAAAATTTACCGGAATGAGAGCAAATATATTTGAATAGTTTGCTAGTGCAAAGCTGCTTGAAAATGGCAGAAGAATGATGCAACACAATTAAAGAACCTAGTGGAGTTTTCTGCATGCTACTGTAGCAGACACAGACACAAACACACAATTATTTAAATAGACAGCAAAGAGCTTCTTGCAGCAGAGAAGAATTCTATATGCATAATGAAGCGTTCATGCTTCATACTTATACTGGAAAGCATCAAGTCTTTTTAGACAGAAGCATTATGGAAAGGTAAAAGTTTTTACATGATATTTGAAAACAGGTTGAATTTTGTGAGATACGGTTGTTGTCTCCTTTCTGTATTCTGATAGTTTTTTCAATTTTGCTTGTGTTTGGCATTCATTCAAGCTAGATGCCATACGTACTCATCCATTTATTGTTTTGTTCAAATACTTAAAATGGAGCGTTGTGCTTGGTTTAATGGCAAAAAATTCACTTCTTTGCAGGCAAACATAGAGAAAAAAACATCTATATGAAGATAGTCAGATGGTTTAAATATAGAGAACCTTTGTGTGGGGAAGTTCTTGTTATCTTTGCAGGCAGAATGATATCCTAAAAAGGGGCCTTGAAATGGACCTGGAAAAGGCCGTCGATTAACCCTGAAAGAACATGGACATCATTCACAACACCATTGATTGTTCTTGAAAGGGCATGGGCGGACTCCACAACATCAACGTGCTGTACATACGGTGAAATACTTAAATTCATTACAGGCAGGGATATTCAGAGAAAAATACTTAAATTAGGCCCCACAGAGCTATTTTATGAGTAGAGAAGAGCATGGAGATGCATCACCGTGCCTTAATCTCTTTATTTATGTTGGCCTATATAAGTTCTTTGCAAGCGGAGTCGGCTCCTTTGGCCTGCAATGTTTCCACCTTAAAGTCTTGTGTTGGATATCTATATTTTGTTTCGCCTCAAGAGCAGACTGCAGAACAAGTAGCAGATATGTTCAGTGTATCCCTAATGGATGTGGGGAGAACCTATGGAGATAAACCTGTATATGTGATCAATGTGACCTGCGGCTGTGAGCCCGGTTCAAACGAGTTCCTTGCCAATACTAAGTATATTGTTAGGGCTAATGATAGTTGGAATTCTATATCTTTGGCATTTGATGGCCTAATTTCTGTAGACAATCGAATTAATCTGTATCCATCTCAAAACTTGGGACTGAAGCTTCAGTGTGGATGCCAAAATGATGTGGGTGTTATGAACTATGCAGTTGTCTTAGGGGATACTGGGTATGGCCTTGAAACTCGATTCAATACAAACTGGAGCAGGATAGTTGAGCTAAACGGACTAGTGAATGAAAGCAAAATTGATGTCGGTCAGATCCTGTTTTTGCCAATGGCTTGTAAGTATCCTCCTGAATTTTGTTTAAAGTTTACCGAAGCCAGGGCTTTAAATTTCTCATTTTGTTTATTAACATGTTTCACTCTCTCATGGGAAGCAAATAAACATGCATTTTACTTTTTTCATATTTTAATTTTTGATATAAAGAACATTGATGTTAATTGATATTACGGCATGGAATAGCTGGAACATACGGCAGAAACAAAGAGATAGTCTTAACTGCTTTGGCGGGTGTGGGGCGGCTGGTCATCTGTTCTTTATGCATTAGGACTGTTTTGGGAATTTGTTTGTAACTGTATCTGAATTGTTAGCTGCATGGTACTGGTGTTTTACCCGGTTTGAGTAGGTCCATTTAACTAGGAGGAGTTTTTGGGTTGGTGAGTTTGAAGTGGATGCTGCTATTTATTACAAAAGAAGCGCTTTGAAAATAAAGGATTGGAAAGGACTCTACAATTTCACCCTGCCATACTGCATTGGTGCTTTTGTATTAGTTTGGAACAGCACAATAGATTATAAAACAGAGAATCAGGCCAGACGTTTAAAACCAATAAAACATGGGCTGTGCGCTGATGTTATGTTTACGTGGTAGAACCTAAAGTTGGATGATTGACGCAAGGGTAAATTGCATTTTAAAACAAGGTGAGATTAATTGGTTTCCAGTCTCCATAATGGATATGAATAATGAGCCAATTTGAGAAGAAATCATTTTTATTGGCATGGCCTTAATCTTCCTCTCTCTATGAAAAATATGGTTGGTGATAAAGTACTAGGAGAAAGGCATGTATTCCACTCCTCTTGTTAGTAGCCTTCCCAAATAACATATAAATCATTAGATTGCATTCTAAGAAATATGTTTTTGGATAAGAATGGATGGAGGGTGAAAATGTAATGTCCCCTTCTCAAACCTGATCGTTCATGTGACCGTTGGCCTTTTTTCTGGAAACCCGAAGGCTAGTCGGAAGGTAAAATTAGGGTTTCCTATTTTTGAGGAGGTCTTTGCTCAGAGATGGTGGATTTAGTGGCGGATTCCTTCTGGGTTTTCAGAGGGCTTCGCAATGGTATGTTCATCTCGGCTTTCAGAGCACTTTGTGGAATTTACTATTTTTAGTAAATTCTATTTTTGGCAGTATTCGGGATGGTATCAGGCAATTGACTTTCCCCTTCAGTTGACTCAAGTGGCGTATTCAGTTTTGGACTTCAGAATGCAGTTCTGGGAAGACGAGCTCATTTCACTTAAAATAACATTATAATTAAAATGTTATTTATCACCTTGGCCTAGTCGAATGACTTAAGGTTATTTTAAAAGGTGGACTCAAAGGGTGGCGCCTTCATAAAGATTATATTTAATATTTGTTGAGTTCTCCTAAGTCAAGCAAATTAAATTGGGTGCATTTATCAAGGTGATGTTTTTAATTAAATATGATTATTGAGCTAAAGGTGAAAAGGACGCCATATTGAAGGAAGAGTTAGGGTTTGAACTTTGAGTTGGATTTTAGGGTTTCGTGAAGTCAAACGAAGCTTATAAAAAGGAAGTCTTGTGCATCATTTGAGGATCTTTTGACGACTATACTGTTATGCTGCCGAATTGGCTCTGGGACTGCTTCGAGGAATGAAGGCCTCCTAGCTTGGGCATCGCTTCGTGTTTGCAAGACAACACCTAGTGGTGAATTAGTCTAGTTTGTGAGTACTTTGGAGTTCGTGCATTGTAATCAGCATTCATCCATTTAGGATCAGATTTGGCATATTAGAGATTTCTGTTTTCAGCATTTTAGCTTTAGCAGATTCGTTGTTTTTATTCCTAAATCCAAAAATACAAAAATATATATTATGGGTATTGCATAAATTCATTGGTCTAGGCTAGTCGCCTCAATGTGCAAAGTTGTAGATTTTTAGAAGCATTGTCTGATTTTATAAATGAAAATCGCCCCTGTACTGGGCCGTACTATCTGCAGTCTCTTGGAATTCGTGCCATTAAATAAAGCTGGTCTTTAGTCCTGTTTCTTGTTCCTAATCTGAGCGCCACCATCCTACTTGTGCTTTGCATTCAGTATTAGGTTGATTGATTGAGTTTTAAGGGAGATTCGAGTTTTCCAAGAAATATCTATTTGCTGGTTCTATGATGAAAACACAGGTCTGTCAAACAGATTGAAGAAATCTGCATCTTGTTCTTGGACGGGTGTGAAAGGATCTTAAAGTCTTTGCGGAATACTTCATCGTGGGTGGTCAAGCTTGAAACAAGGTTGGATCTATTAATTAATATCTTCATTTTCAGTTTCTTTTCTCAGCAAAGGAACTCATTAATATTATTGCAAGCTTCACATATGCTGATTTGTAATTGATAGCAAGTTGTCTTCTTTCAAATTGTATGCTGGCAGTAGTACTGACAGCCTTTAGATCCTTGCTTATCAGATTGTAGTGTTCTTTCTTTCAGCATTTGATATTGTATGTAATCCATCTCCGCCCTATGGTCGCTACTTACCCACTCTAGGTCAGCAAGCACATTCTGGGTGTTGAGTGTTTCAATTTTCAGTAGTTCCTTTCAAGCATTGCTTTTTGTATTCACTCCGTCATATGGTCGCCCCTCACTCCCCATTGGATTGGGTAGCACATACTTGACGTTGAGTTCCTTCCTGCACTTAGAATAGGAAGATCCTCTGACCAATGCTCGCCATCATCGGCGCCATTCTGGTTAGAGTTGCTTTCTTGCACGTTTTGGTTTCTTCCTCTAACCTTAACGGGTGCACTGCTTTGTAATCTGTTATTTGAAAAAACGAAAAAAAATTTGGCTCGGAATATTTCAGTGGTATCAGAGCCAAGATCTTGCCATCCTGTGAACAATCCGTCTATGAGTGACAGAGAAAAGAGGTACGCTGCAAGAGAAGACAAGAAGGTTGGAAAACAGTTCCAGCTGTATCAGCCTCCTGAAGGTCAGACAGCTTCAGAAATCTTGAGGGCTCATTGGGAGTCGTCTCAGGAAACTGACATGGCAGACGGTGAGAGGTCAGTTGGGGGTAACGATAGGACTACCAACAACAGAGATGATAGTGGGAAAGGAAGAGAAAGATCCATGAGTCCCGGGAAGAGATTTGAAAAAAAGATGGATGCCTTGATGGACATGGTATCTTTCATGATGGGGAGAGTGGGTCAGAATACCACTCCACAGAACAACTCAGGCCACAGAGGGGAGCATAGTGCTTCCAACCAGCATGATGAGCATGCAGCTCGGACAGTGTCAAACAACGCTTACATTTCTTCCAGGCCATTCAAACCCACCTTTTTGGCACCTGTAGACACTCAGCCAGATCCTGAAGAGAATGCTTCATTTGTGGAGCAGTTGAGACTGGGTCGTGCAGAGTATGATTCTCTACCTGCAGACATCAGAATGGACATGTCCTATAATGATTTCATGGATCACAAGAGGAAGAACAGGGGACAAGGCAGGCACTTTGATCAAAGAAGACCATCAAATCAAGGAGATTTGTACCAAGCAGTCAACAAAGTGATGCTTCCACACTTTGACGGAAGTGACACAAGTTCAGCCCGAGCTTGGATTCAAAAGCTGGATAACTATCTAGCTCTCAGACCAATGGCAGAGGAAGAAGCGATCAAGTTCGCTACGCTACACCTTGATGGGGTGGCGCACGAGTGGTGGTACCATGGCCTCGTTACTTTGGGTCATCGGTCTATCACAGCTTATGATGAGTTCGCCACTAGGCTCATCGAAAGGTTTGAGAAAAAAGATCCTGAGATCCATTTCAGAGAGCTTGCTCAATTGAGACAGTATGGCACGGTGGATGCCTACATTGCGGAGTTTCAGAGACTTTCAGTCATGGTGACTGGAATCACGGAGCGAAGGTTGGTGATTCTTTTCAGTGAAGGTTTGACAGAACCACTCAAAGGTTGGATTAAAGCCTTTGATCCACCAACCCTGCAAGAAGCCATGAAGAAGGCGAGAAACATGGAGTGGGCTGCTCCTAAGGCAAAATTTCAGTCAAACTCCCCTTTTCAGAAAAGGGATAAAGGGAAAAGGCCTCAACATAAAAATCATTTGAGACCTCAGAACAAGGAGTTCAAGAATCGCAATCCCTATGTCACCAGGTTGGATCAAGAAACCCTGAATGAACTCAGAAGAAAAGGGTTGTGTTTTCGGTGTCAGGAAAAATGGTCTCAAGACCATGTTTGTCCTAAAGGGGTTAAGTTTAATCAGATTGAATATTATTCTGCTGGGGAAAGTAGTTCTGATTTTTCCGACCAGCAATCTGATTTTGAAGAAAATGATGAAGCTAGAGCTCCAGAAGAGTCCGGAGATGAGAAGGGAAGTGGTGGAGTTTTAGCTCAACTTTCTAGTTTTCAAAGAAAAGAATCATTCAAGGTTCGTGGGATGGTCAAAGGGCAGCGAATCGTTGCTTTGATCGATACTGGAGCAACTCATAACTTCATTGACGAAGTTGTGGTAGCCAAGAAGGGGCTGCAAACAGAGGAGTTCGAAGGATTCAAGGTCATGGTTGCCGATGGTTTTCATATTACTTGCACCAAGAAAATATCTAACATGACCATGCAGTTGGGCAACTACGAAGTCAAGGATGACTTCTATGTAGTTCATATTGGGGATACTGATGTCGTTCTAGGCATTCAATGGCTGCGATCTCTTGGAGAGATCTCTTTGAATCTGCAGACTATGGAGTTGAAGTTCCAATCAGATGGGAAGAATATAGTTTTGAGAGGCATGTCCAATGGGGGTCCTCGAGTAGTGTCATTCAAAAGAATGGCAAAGCTGATCCGTCACGATCAAGCTGAGTGGGTTGCCGAATGCATGATACTTCCTGCTAGTCCTGTTGAGACTAAGCATGACCAACCTCCTGATATCCAGTCACTACTCACAAAGAAGAGCAAAGTCTTCGCAGATTTGCCTCCTGGACCACCACCTGAACGGGGTTCAGAACACATCATAGAGCTCAAAGAAGGAGCCAAACCGGTGATCACGACTCCATATCGGTATCCGAAGAGGCAAAAGGATGAGATCGAGAAGAATATTCGGGAACTTTTGGAGATGGGTTTCATACGCCCAAGCAAGAGCCCATTTGCTTCTGCGGTGGTTCTTGTGAAAAAGAAGGATGGTACCATGCGCATGTGCGTGGACTATCGTGCTTTGAACCAAAGCACCATCAAAAATAGATACCCCATTCCCAGGATAGATGAGCTCATTGATGAGCTACATGGGGCTAAGTTCTTTTCGAAGATAGATTTGAGATCGGGTTACCATCAGATCCGAATGAGGGGATCAGATGTGGAAAAAACAGCCTTCAGATGTCACTATGGCCATTTTGAATTCTTAGTCATGCCATTTGGGTTGACTAACGCTCCGGCAACCTTTCAGTCTTGCATGAACCGGGTCTTTCAGAAACAGTTACGAAGGTTTGTGCTGATATTTTTAGATGATATTCTGATCTACAGCAAGACTTGGGAAGATCACCTCAAGCACTTGGAGGAAGTGCTTAGTATCATGGAATCTGAGAGTTTGTTCGCAAAAGCTTCCAAATGTGAATTTGGAATGGTGGAGTTATTGTACCTTGGCCACATAATCAGTGCTGAGGGAGTAAAGGTGGATCCGGAGAAGATCAAAGCAGTGGTTGATTGGCCACCACCTGAAAATTTGACTCAGTTGAAAGGTTTTTTGGGCCTTTGTGGTTTCTATCGGAGGTTCGTTAAGGGGTATTCACAGAATGCGGCTCCCCTTACTGATCTCACCAAGAAGGGAGCTTTTGTTTGGTCAGAAAAGGCTCAAGTTGTTTTTGACAAATTTAAGAAGATCATGAGCTCGTGCCCAGTTTTGGCCATTCCTGATTTCTCCAAGCCATTCGAGCTGCAATGTGATGCATCGGGTGAAGGAGTGGGGGCTGTCCTGATGCAAGACAAACACCCTATCGTGTTTGAGAGCAGGAAATTACGAGGTGTTGAAAGGACATACTCGATTTATGACAAAGAAATGCTTGCTATTATGCACGCATTAGCCAAGTTTAGGCAGTACTTGGTGGGGAACAAATTCGTGGTTAAAACTGACCACAATAGCCTCAAGCATTTTATGCACCAGAAGGATCTAAATGAGAGGCAACAGAAATGGGTGAGTAAGCTTCAAGCTTACGACTTTGACATTGAATATGTCAAAGGGAAAAATAATGTCGTGGCCGATGCTCTCTCCAGAAGGCCTCATCTTAGCTCATTGTGTGAGCTTACCACAGATTGGAGAGACATGTTGCTTGCTGATTATGCCAAAAATCAGTTTGCAACCAGCATTCTGGAAGGTACTTTCCATGATGAAAGGTACCAGGTAGTTGAGGGATTGATCCAGTATAAGGGAAGAATCTTTCTAGTGGCTGATTCTAAGCTCAAGAAGAAGATTCTTTTGAATTTTCATGACATTCCAGTTGCTGGTCACCAAGGGTTTTTCAAGACCTATAGGCAGATCCGAGAAAGGTTTTCTTGGAAAGGCTTGAAGAGAGAGGTTCAACGCTACATTCAGGAATGTCTTGTTTGTCAAGCAAATAAAAATGAGCATACATTGCCAGCCGGTTTGCTGCAACCACTTCCAATTCCCAATAAAAAATGGGAAAGCATTTCAATGGATTTCATCACTGGGTTGCCCAAGGCCCAAGGGAAGGATTGCATTTACGTGGTAGTTGACAGATTAACCAAGTTTGCTCATTTCTTTGCCATTACCAGCACTTTTTCTGCAGCCCAAGTTGCAGATTTGTTTTTTCGAGAAGTGTTTAGGCTTCATGGGTTGCCAAAGAATATTGTAAGTGATAGGGACAACAAGTTCCTAAGTACTTTATGGCAGGAAGTTTTCAGAATGAGTGGTACTGTGCTCACTCCAAGCACGAGTTATCACCCTCAAACCGATGGGCAAACAGAAGTGGTGAACAAGTGGTTGGAAGGCTACTTGAGAAATTATGTGTCCGAACAGCAGAAAGCTTGGGTTAAGTGGCTGCATATAGGCGAGTACTGCTACAACTCTACCTTCCATATGTCAATCAAAATGTCTCCTTTCTTGGCACTTTATGGATATGAAGCACCCAGCTTTGCAGATTTGGTATTTGGTGACAGCAAAGCACCATTAGCCAAGGATTTGTTGCAGCATAGTCAGGACATAATGAGATCCTTGAAGGATAACTTGCAGATTGCACAAAATCAGCAAAAGTTGTATGCTGATCAGAAGCGTGTTGAGCGTTCTTTTGAGGTTGGGGATATGGTCTA
>VDFB02272968.1:0-24789 GCA_007258455.2 Sequoia sempervirens | reverse complement strand
TTTGCTTCATCCCCAAGCAACCGAAAAGGAACAGGATATGGGACCTTGAAAGGCAAAAACTTGAAAGAAAATGCTGCCCTATCAAATTTGAAGAGGATGCGCTTCTCGTTTTCAATGAGTGCAGCTGCCTAGTTGAATGAAAATTTGTGGGAAAGATTGTAAACAAAAGATTCAGCACAAAGAAACAATTTTTAGGACTTTCATTCTATTACCACCATAATTGTATTACTGAGATCTTGTACATTTGAAGAGAATGTTGCTTATACACTATGCCTATTCCAGTAACTTTTAGCTCTAGCATTTACATTTCTAAATACATATAAAATAGTTTCAAGAGAAAGGTCCTAATTCAGGATTCAAAACGCAATAGCTGAATTTTCAAAAAAAAAAACATATTCTTTGAAAAAACTCCAACACAATCACAAATCCAGAAAATTAAAAATCTTCAGCACTATGGATTGTGGAAATCTCATAGCATTAATATTCTTTGAATTAAGAGAACCCACAAGAAAAGTGCTTCAAATGTATCAAATTGGTTCAATGTAAACCTCAATGCAAGTATTCTTAGAATTGTTTGTTAGAAAAGCTAATAAAAGCAAAGTTAGCCTAGAATAATTGCAATTACTATGAGACATTACAAGTCCAGCTTTCAATTTGAGGCCTGCTTCTCAATCACAGCTTTGAAAGGAGTATGCCTACCTCTATTTCAATGTGCTATTTCTCTCCATTGAATTTGAGAAGTCAGATTATGGGTAACCTTCACCTCCATTCATGGCTGTCATCAGCCCAATGCTCTTTGACAAGGTATCTTCCTTTATCATGCTCATCAATAATGCTTGCAATACATCATACTATCATCTTGATATGTTCAAGAGCTTTGTGCATGGTAGAACTAAAAATCTACCTCAATTTTCCATTAATCCTCATCACCTTAGCATAACCATTTAAATCTACGCCATGGACATTTTTCCTCAAAAACCATCACATTTGCATAATAAGCCTAAGTTTTGTCATAATAATAATCCCTTTAAACCCATTTCTATTAAAAATATTATTCAAAACCACCATTCCCATAGTCATTATCTTAATACATACTTTCCCTTAGGCCCAGCACTAGGACAAACATATATCGGTTGGACAATGTCATTTCGAGGAGAGCTATAGCTCAGTCCCTTTGATGGGCCAATGGAACAAGCTAACATGAAATGTCGAAGAGAGTACCATGTATCGGAGGGACATATTCCGGAGTCCCCTCGACAACCCGAAAAGAGATGTATCGAAGACACTTGAGCTTTTTGAAGGGAGATGTTATCATGTCTCGCCGATAGGCCGAAAAGCAGGACACCGAAAGATCATAATACTTCATTTGTGTTTAAATATTTGAGCATTTAGGAAACAAAAAAAAATCTCTCAGACATGACCAATTATTATGCTACAATAATTAGCAAACAACTGTCAAAACCAAGACACGAATGGCAAAATCATAATTTCGAAGAGATATTGGATTATCGGGTTGAGTGATGTATAAATCCCTTCAACACAGCAAAAACAACTAAAAAAAGATATCAAAGGGAAGTAATTGCATCTCCCTTTGAAACTCCGAAAAAGGAAACAAAGACACAAGGACATCGAAGGGAAAATGAGATATTGGTGGGAGTAGAACTATAGTCCCTTCGACACAGCAAAAAGGTACTCCTTACCTGGCTGATATGATTGGTGAAGTTTTCGAAGAGACAATTGACATTAATTCCACCATTGATTAGCAAGTTGGCAGGACGACATTTATGAACTAGAGTCGAATGATATGTGCCAAGTCTCGATCATATTTTGCTCATAAAATCTCAAGACCATACACGAGTTGGAGCTGAAATTGGAGAACGCAGGATTGCTCGGAAGTGGGGAAGCTCAGAGGAAGTGACACTGGTTCAAGTAAATATCCAAGACTCAAACTGAAGATTTTCTCAAAATTACTTGAATTACAAAAGAGCTAGGATTTAAAAGCATGTAAGGAACATCAGAAAAACCTAAAGTAAAAACAACAAAAAACAGAAACCAAGCCGTTAAATCAAGATTTAATTGAACAATGTCCCGCTCTGGATCAAGGTCCAAACGAACAACACAACTAAATCCTTCAGCTAAGAAACTAGAAGATAAACAAAGAAACCTAGGTGATGTGTGGACTCCGCAACGAGGATATGACTTATTCATATACCATTATAGAAAGAAGTATAGGCATAAGCCCGCATCAAATCCATGGAGGATGAATTTAGGAAAGCTTGTAATGTCGAATGTGTTTATCAATGTGGAACTGATCAGAGTATTAGCTAAAATGTACTATCCCAAAACACGAACAATTCATTCACATGACGGGTCACATTTTCTCCCCATAACCAGAGATTATATTTCTATTGTTTTCCAATTGGATTTGTCCATGAAATGCCACTTAAAATTAGAGATCTTTTGGAAGAGTATCGTACTATGGACACAAGTTACAAAAGATGGAGACTTCCTTTGCACAGACCCAGGGATGCAGGAACTCAGCTCAAAAGGTTTTCTGGTGATGGACGACCACCATTTTTTGTTGAATTATTTGAAGAATATTATCAAGATACCTACTACTCGGCTAGACAAATCTTAGGAATAGATGTTCCTGCTGAAATGGCAATAGCTCCTATGGTCCAAGCAGCAGACATTCAAAACCAAGATGCTAGACTGTTCGATTACGCAAAATATTTAGCTGAGGCTTTGAACAGGATACTTACCTCCATAAAGAACAATGATGTAATTGATTGTAAACATTACTCTTTACTTATGCATATGGTTTTATATGAGGGACAATCTTTGGGAATTTGGGGTGAGGAATTAAGAATCAAGGACTTGGATGATGATGAAAACATAAGACTAGTACAAATGTGGACCTCAATTTGGGACAGTAGGTGTGAAAGGTCACATTACTTATACTTCGAAGAATACTTTGAGAAGCCCCTATATAAATTGCTTGGTCATCCTTGTAATTACAACTTGTCCCCAAAAATACAAAGATTCTTGAGACTCAAGGAGAAGGATCCAAGAGGAAAAGTAAATCACAACTGGAGAGATTGGTACACGTATGATGATTGCACCATGATTAGAGTGTATGGGTTCAAGGTAGCACCATTTCTCTTATCCAGAACAGTTCTTGATAGGATTGCCTACTTAGAAATAGTGAGGCAGTTGGCTTATTTTGATTATATGCATCTTAAAAGTTATGGCAAGTAATCCCTCATGCCTGGGACCTTATGTTTTGATGATTTTACTATTGTTTCTGAGAAAGGATATGATTCTATTGGTAGCAAGTTAGATCATTATAGCATGCCACAAGGGAATGAAAGAAAGAAATTTGACCCTGAGCACTTTATTCACAATGCTAAAATGACACAGAAATTGAAAAAATATGAACATGAGTTCTCTGTTGATGATGTGATTAGAAATTGTGATGAATCTCAAGCTACAAAAAGGGGAGCTGCATACAATAGGGTAATGATGGCAGAGGTATGGAAGAAGAATCATAATTCATCATATACAGAGGCTTTCCATGAAATACAAGCCAGTCTAGAGAGAATCGAGCAATTGATCTTGCATGAAGATGACTTGACAAAGGATGTGTCTCTCATAGCCTTCGAAAAAAGAAGAGATGCTTGTTCTAGGAAACAAGCTGCAAACATAATGCCTCTAAGCCATTCATCACCACAACCCACTCCAAATATAAGCTTCTCAGTAGATACTCCCATCACATGTGAAGAGGACACTGAGGAGGAGGATAAAGTTGCACAAGTAAATGCTCCCATCATCCCACAATATGAGTCACTGCCTGAGAGGAGTGTTTTCTCATTTGAAGCTTCAAACAAACTTTTTGATGATGTGAGTAACCATGCTAGTCAAGAATTTCAAATAATGCTTTTGTTCAAACCATGGAATTTAGATCATTCATTTATGAATATAAGGGGAAAATGATAAGAGAAAACATGAAAGAAATTAGCCCGGAGTAGGAGGCTGATGCTCTGAGGGAACTACAAAAGGAAGTTGACAAAGAGATGGAGAATATTACTCCTGAAAGAGGACGAGAATTGCTACAAGAGGCTGGGGTTATGCTTCTCCCAAGATGGGATATCAGTTCAACCATAGTTTTTGATAGTTTCAGAAGAAGGGAAAAGAAAACTTTGCAATTGATAGATGAAGCAAGTGATAAAATTTATACCGGTTCAAGATACAATCCAGATAATGCCACTTTACAAATCTGGGCTTTATATCCACCAGGGAAGAGGCCCACACTTATTGATGATCCCAATCAATTCTTTGGCCACCTTTTAGTACAGAGAGTGGGGGATATAGACCCTATCAAAGCAACCGAATTAAATATTAATGTTGCTAAATTCAACGAAGCACAAATTGAAAAACTGATAAGAGACAATAAGAGGCTTGTTTCTGAGAATGAGAGGTTAAAACAAAAAGTGACTAACTACAAAGACAAACTACCTTCTTCCTCAGGCCTCTATTCTCTGTTGATGGATTGTGAAAGAAAGGTGCTTGAAGCCACATCTGAAACCACATACTGGAAGTGAAAGAATGAAATAATTCAACAGAAATATGGGGAATTAGGAAAGAATTTGAAGATCACTAAGTTTGAAATGGCTTCCGAATTGATAAAGAAGAGATTGAAAAAGTGCTAAAGAAAGTTGACAAAGTCTGGATGATCCATAGCAGAACATTTGCAGCCTATCAGGAACACAATAGATTACACCTTAGACTAAAAGAGGTAAAAGAACAAATAGAAGCCAAGGAGAATGTTGGTGAACAAGTGTTCAAAGAATATAAAGAATTAACGAATATGCATGATAAGTATTACACCATACTGACACAAGAACTTAGTGATTTCAATCAACCTTTGAATATGGCTATGCCAAATTTCTTCGATGATGAAGGGGAGTTAAAAGAACAAGATGTATGGAAGGATGAACTCGTCCAGTATTTACTAGTGGCCCTTGATGAGGTAAATGATGAAGCAAAAGTGATAGAAAAAGCACATATACAATTGGAACTGATTTTTACTTTGGAATTCGCTATGAAAGATGTCATCAGCAACGCCGATACTTATGCTAAAACAGGGTATATTGAGCACTTGTCTAAAGTTAACTTATTTATTGCTCAGACAACATGAAGAATAGAGGTTATCGAAGTCTCGCAATATCTGATGCGTTATCATGGAGTATGGACCTGTTGTGACCTTTTCACACATCGCCCCATTGCAAATGGGGACCCCCTATTTTTGCTTTTATTGCCTTGCCGTTGCAACTGCTTATCACTTGTCTTTTTACAATGAGGTCATCATTTTGAGAGTTTCAAGTTAGTCTTCTGAGAGTCATCCGAGCCAAGTCGATAATCCATGCTTGAATCAGTGCCTAAACGTCACAGAAATGCTTAGAAGGCCTGAGAGACGAGGATCGCCTGTACTTTCGGCCAATTCTGACACTTCCTATTTTTTAGGGAATCTGCTTTTTTGCTTTTTCGTTTTTTCCATAGTTGCCGCGAGACTGGTACTGGTACTGGTACGGGAGACTGGTACCGGTACCGGTACGGCTTTTTTTTGAAAATAGGAGACGGGGGTACTTGGAGACGCCATTTTTTTAATATAAATAAAAATTAAAAATATAAAAAATTAATAATTTATAGAAAATATGATGACATTGAACTTTCAAAACAAGAGCAGTAGTAAATTTTAACAATGAACATTAACTTTAAATACACAAATGTCATTGCGTCAAAGAGTCAAAGAGTTCATACTTCATATTTCATAATCATAGTTCACATTTTAGGCTTTTTTTTTTGCGGGAGACGTCATTTTTTGCAACAGGAGACGGCAGGGTACTCCGGAAACTCCGGCAGAAGTCCTCGGTGGCGTCTCGAGAGGATCGCTACAGCCTCCTCCCACGACGCCTTGGGGGAGAGACGGTCCGGAATATGGTTTTTCATTTTTGGCATTTTTACCAAACGGGGTCCCTATTTTAGAGATTTTGCTTTTTCTATTTTTAGAAATTTCTATTTTTAGAAAGTCAACCCTGGTCAACGAGTCAACTTTCCATCTTTAGATCCAAAAATCAACCTAAAAATCGAAAAATCATTAAAAAATCAAAGAGAAAATCAAAAAATCAAGTGAAAAATCAGAAAAAGCATGGAAAAATCAGTCAAAAATCTGAGAAAATCAAACTGAAAAGCATCAAATTCTGGAAAAATCATTGAAAAATCAGTCAGATCTGAGAGAAAAATCACCAAAAATCAACCCAAAGAGCATAAAATTCATGATGAAATTCTGTCTAAGTCTGGAAAATTCGCCATCAAGCAACATGTTCAGACTTGTTTGAAGTCAGCCCTTAAAATGTGGGACGTAGAAAAGAATGGCAAGGACTTGAAGAGGTCGGCCCTTAAAAAGTGGGACTTGGCAAAGAAATTTCAGACCCCACCTAGCTTTGGCAAGACCTGACCAAAGTCCGCCCAGCAATGAAGAAGGATGGCAAGGAAAATAAGAGGTCGGCCCTCAAAAAGTGGGACTTGGCAAAAAAGTTCCAAACCCCGCCTAGCTTTGGCAAGACTTGTTGGAAGTCTGCCCAACCTTGATGGAAGATAGCAAAGACCTTGGAAAGTCCGCCCTTCACTTGGCCAAACACTTGGGAAGTCCGCCTAGGCACACAAGAGGAAAAAAATTAAAATTTTTGCTGAGTGTTTGGTGCCTTGAGGTGAAAATCCGAAAATTGCCTAAGTATAGAGAGGCCTAAAAGGAGGGAAAATTGAAATTTTGGCTTAGTATTTCAATATTTTAAAGGGGAGAAGTGCGAATTTAGGCTAGGTATGAAAGGCAAATGCTTGAGAAAGTCCGCCATGCCTTGATGGAAGATGGAAAAGACTTGAGGAAGTCCACCTAGGACATGGCAAAGGAAAGGTGAAGTCCACCTAGCATGAGAAGAGAAGAAGAAAAACAAAATTCGCCTAAGTCTGGATGCCTAGAGAAAAGTTGATAAATTTGGCCAAGTATACAAAGGAAAATGCACATGGCAAAGAGGCAAGAAAGTCCGCCCTTGGCTAGAAGGGATAAAAAATTTGTCAAGTATCATATAACTTTGCCTAAGGAAGACATCCAAACACAGACTTTTCCTAGAGAAATTCGTCCGACCAAGAGAAAAATTGATTTTGGCATAAGAAAATTTGCCCGACACAAGTCAAAGTCCGCCATGGCAGGAGAAAATGAGGATCTGGCATAACATTTATCGACGAAACGGCTAAAATTTTAACTTGGCTAGACGAAAATCGAAATAAATTTGGAAAATAAACTTTTAGCCAAAGAAAAAGGAGAGAAAATCAAAATAGCCATGGGTCCAAAAACGAACGGGTTGGAAATAAATTAAATATTTTGACATTTTAATAATTTATTTCCAATACTTAGAAATATAAAATGCCTCAGACGAAATAATGGATGGAAAGGCAAGCTTCAAGTCCGCCCAAGGTGAAGATGTCCAGCATGAAGCAAAGTCTACCCAAGGATGGATGTCCAAGACAAGTGCAAAGTCCACCTGGAGAAGTGTCCAAGACAGTCCAAAATCCGCCCTCAAGCATGATGGAAAATTTCTAAGGCATGAAGTGCCTAGAGGGGAGATGAAAATGGCAAAGACAAGTGAAAGTCCGACTTTGCCCAAGCATAGCATGTCCAAACCTTTATGAAGTCCGACTTTCCTCAAGCAAGGCATATTCCAAGGCAAAGTAAAGTCCGACCTAGGCCTATTGAAGAAAATGTCTTGAACATCTTGAAGTCTGCCCAGCCTTGTCCAAGGCACTCCAAAGTCCGCCCAGCACTTGAGAAGCATGTCCAAGCATTCACGGAGTCCGCCCAGCCAAGAGGAGGAGGGAAAATTCAAAAAAAAACAAAAATGGCTAAGTATTGGCCCCTTGGAGAATAATATTTCAAAATTTGACTAAGTGTTAAAAGGATTAATGTCAAGGAAGTCTGCCATGCCAAAAGGAAACATGGAAAGAACATCTTGAAGTCCGCCCTATCAATGTCAAAACTTTCTTGAAGTCCGCCTGGGCATCAATGAAATATGGCGAGAAAGTTGTGAACTCCGACATAAGAAGGAAAATGAAAATGTCAAGGACACCATGAAGTCCGCCCACACATGGCATGAAGTTGGTTAAGTCTGCTAGAGAAAAATGAGACATGTCCAAGGAAAGATCAGGTCCACCAAGACTTGTCCAAAGAAGTCTAAAGTTCGCCAAGCATAAAGAAAAGATGGTGAACCACTAGCAAATCCGACTTTGCTCAACTGAGAAATGGCACAAGCATGATAAAGTCCGACTTTGCCTAAGGAAAGGATGTCCAAAGCAGCTCAAAGTCCGACTTACCTCAAGAGGGAGTTCTCCAAGCTCAAGATAAGTTCGCCTAGGAAGGAAATAATCATGGCAAGACCAAAGTAAAGTCTGCTCAAGGTAAAAAATTCAGAAAAATTGGCTAAGTGTTGGAAAGAAAACAAAGGAATAAGGAGGAAAAATAAACAAGAAATGAATAAAATCCTTAGCACTAGCCAAATTTAGAATTGAAGGCGAATCCACAGGCAAAGTTCATTCAAGCATGGAGATGGCCAAAACCTTGGCTAAATGTTGAATTGTCCACATGAGGGTGTTACAAAATAGCCAAAATTTGGCTAAGTCTGGGAAATACTTCACAGAGGAAATTCCAATTTCCTCCATTGTGGCGAAAGCACAGAGGCATTCTTCTCCAAATTCTAGGCACTTGAAAGAAGCAATCAGGACAACTTCTTGAGGGATTTCATCTCCTGAAGAATTAAAAACAAGCTTCCAATCAGAATCAGATGGTGACAAGAAGAGTGTTCCAAACACATCTCCATACTTAGACAATTTCTCGACACAAATTGGAGAATTCAAAGAGGAAATCCCAAGGAATAACATCAACCCAGTTCAAGCAGGAGTAATTTCAAAGCAACCAACTTCAAGTCCAGACACCTGCTCCAAGGGGAGACTTCCAGACCTCAAAGATTCCAGTACAGGCAAGAAGAAGAAATCAAAGTCTCAAAAGGAGCTCCAAGATCTAAGCTAAGAAGGAACAAGCGCAAAGGACAGAATCATCGGCAAGGAAAATATTCTAAGGCAAGCACGTGGAAGAAAAACGAAGCAACCAAGGAAGGCATCCAGCACGCTGAGGTGGCACCTCATCATCTTCCAACCAATCAAATTGTTCTGAATCAACATGCAACAACTTTCTATTTTATTGTTGATTTATATTTAGCAAAAAGGACAAGTGTCCTCGAATGTAATTTTCTCATTGGTCGAGAAGGAGTTGGTTGTGACAAACCCTAATTAGCGTTTTATTTTGTAATCTCGACCGTTGATCCTAAATCAATCTTGGCCATTGAATTGTAATTAGGGAGCCTATAAATTGAGCTCGCCCCTCATTTGTAAAGTGTGGAGACAGTGTATGAAATTGTTGCATTGAGACTATTTCCGATAATAAAAGCTCTTATGCATGATTTGCTTTGAATAACTTTTATTGTCAAGTAGCAAGCGAGGTTGCATATCTTCTTCCGCCATAGATTAAAGTTAGAATTAAGTTAAGTAGAATTTGCTTTTGAGTATTGGTTAAGTGAATGAGAGATTGATCGTATAGATTCAATGGTGAAGTATTGCTCATACTTTCTTCGAATGGATGATTTGCATTCGATGCGTAAAGTTAGCCTGAGCTTATAATTGTGGAAGCTTAACTTCAGTCTCATTCGAGGCTTGAAAATCACTATCACACCCCTTGAAGATTGCACCCACTTTGCGTAAGTTGTCCAAAGGAGGCGAAACAAAGTGTGGTTATCCCTTTCACCGAATCTTTACTGTCTCTTAAGTTCTTAGGCATAGAATAGATCCTCTAAACCCTTATCTTTTTGCTATTTTTTTTGAGATCCAAATTGAAGTCCCGATTGAAGAGAGCCCCTAATGATAAATCCGCCTAAGTCCCAAACTTGTGAAAATTTATTTAACGTAAGTCCCCTTGTGTATTACCAGCAAATCACAACGCCCATTGAGCTTATCCACACGTCAAGACCTGACAAAAGAAACCTTGGAATCGCCATATGATCTTCTCGCAATCTTAACATACGCGGTGGTTTTTCAAGAGAGGATAGAGTGTCTCTGGACATTTTATTCTGTGTGTTCGGTGGATGATAAAACGTACACCAACAGGACCTTGGGCAGATCTTTGGTGACCACGGGTACCTAATGAAGATTAACGGATTATGGTGCATCACAGATTGTTGCGAACTTCTCTAGTTATTTCTTGTTTATTTCTAAATACATTTGTTAAGGCTTTAGTAAAACATAATTGAAACAACGCAACTTTTGATGTAATGACCTGAAGCTTGTAGCTTACCATATATAAGGGAAACCAAGGCCATATTTTGAGATATAATAGATTAAGATCATCATTAGAATAGCAGCAATATTAGCATAGATATTTCTACAACATAAATATACAATGTATCATCTTTTGAAGTAATACAAATGGACAAGAAGAGTTAAACTAGTGTTCCAATTCTAGTGTCAATTGTTTGTCAAGTTAATTGATAAATATTTATCTGGTTGTCTCCAAGGTTGATGCTTCCTTGTTATTTAAATTGGTGTATCAAGTATATATCCAATTTATCAAGGCACATTTGTTGTTGTTACACCCCGATTGTATAGCTACTATTCATAGGATGTACATTGTAAATGTTGAATCTTTCTGTTGAATAAATTGAATTGTTCTTGTGATCAATTGGATGTATCCTAAATGATTGTCTCTTTATCTGATGCTTCTATTGGTGTAAATCTTGAATGAAAATAGCATATGAAGTTATGAAATAATGTTGTTCTAACTTTCTACAATGCTTAATGTATATTGTTTTGGTTTTGAGCAAATAACTTCCGTTACCATGTCATGATTTGCAGGAAACAGGTTTGTACCTCGAGACAGAGGAGAGATATCACTCGGGGAAGAACTTGGTCGGGTAAACAGTAATGGATACCAACTGGACATACACACACAAACCTTAGAACTGTGTAAGCTAAGTCATTGTTCTGGTTAAAGGTAAGTCATCTGTAGGCTTGTCTAGTATCATTAGGAGTCGTGTCTTCTTCTGAATGTGTAAACAAGTGATGCTTGCCAGTATAACCTTATAAATGATAAGTTCTGGTTAGAGGTGGATATGTGTATTTGTACATACGAATACGATATGTACAAGTACCCATAAGTACATTCATGTCGATACAAACGTATTAAGCAGATGGATATGCCATACGTATGTGTCGATATAAATGTATTTATGGATACTTATACATGTAGTATATATACTGATATATATACAAATATACATACCCACGGCTAACGAGATAAATGAATTATATATTGTAATAATATCTTCCCTCTGAAATTATACGAATACATATATATAAATTTACATGTTTAACGTATAATGTAAATGAATATATATGTATTAGTATAAAGTTAAGTATTTCAATATATTTAATATTATATTAAAATATTAATATAATATAGTTTAAAATGTATATAATATTATTTAAATTGATAATTTAAATAATTATACATAAACTATATTATATAAGTATTCTAATAGAATATACAAAATATATTTAAATAAAAGATTTGACAAAATCAAATGAAATGAAAATTAAACATTTTAAAAACACTTTTATAAAATGCGAATACAAATCTGGGAAGAGCATAAAAATCGCGGATTTCTTAAAATCACGAATTTCTTTAAAAAAACGCGGATTTCTCAAATGTATTCGTTGAAATGTTAAACTTCAAATATGAGCTTGAATAAATGCGTCATTTTTACTTTGAAAACTCTATTAAAATATTGAAGATTTACCAAAGCGAAATAAAGAAGAGAAAAACGCGAAAATGCTGAAGGAAAATGAAAAACGCGCAGAGAAATCGCGCGACTAGGGCCAGGCGTCAGAAAATAGTTGAGATATTTCTTGCTTTGCAAAAAGAATGAAATGTGGACGCCATTTGAGCAAGGAAAAAATCTGAAATGGAAACTTGGCATTTAACCTAACTGTAAAAACGCGCCAGATTGAGAGTTGTCACGTTTTTAACAGTCTGAAACAAATTCGAAATGAAATAAACTTCTTGCTGTCAAACATGGAGGTCGAAACCCTTACCAAATTGATACACGTTTTTAGTTTGAAATATTCTTCAACCTGCTGGCAGTTCTGGCGCCATAGAAGGTGGAAATCGGTTTTAAAATCAACCTATAAATATACCTGCGTTTGGCATTCTTACTCACACGAATTTACAGTCAAGTTTCTTGAGCATTTTATAGCTAAAAAGTGAATTCGCCAGAGTAGAGAAATTGCTAAGTTGTTTTGTTAATACAAGAGAGCAGAAGTTGAAAATTGCTGGTAACCTTTGAATAGAAGAGGTGTATTCAGGAATTGCCTTTTACTGTGTTGAGTATTTGGTTTCAAGAATCCAAGCTGAAAGTGATCTGAGTAAAGGCCAGTGAAGGAGCTATTTTCCAAACTTGTGGAAAGCTAAATCAGGCATGCTAAACTCTTACTTTTCATATTAATCTGATAAGTCTCTGAATTATAGTCATGGCTGGAAAGAAATGAGTTTGATTGTCTTAAGATTGAACTAAAAAGAATAATAGTTTCTTAATCATTATCATGAATATGGTCTTGTCATGGCTTTTGTTTGGCTTTTGTTGTCAAGGTTGTACACTTTACATTAGTTAATGGAAAGCAATCTGCATTGTGTTTAAATGGCTCTATATAATGAGCATATGCTTGTGTTTAAATAATAGTTACTAGGGTTGAGTCAAGAATATTTGCAAGATATACTCTACAACTTAATACAAACAACTTAATCAAGTTATTGTATCCCTAGGATGAATATATCCTGAATTAGGGCATCAGTTGTAGTATCTTGTTTAATAGATTCATCATTTCAGTAGAAAAATGTTGTAGGAAGTCTAGGGTACGGACTACCCCGATAGACCAACCTACGCGTAGAATTAAGATAGCCTTAAGTCAAGTTGAACCTGGCTAGTGATTGTGACATATGACCTATGTTCTTCGTTGAACGTAAACACTTTGGCCAAAGTAGTGTAAGGAACCATTTAGTTGTTGTACTACACTGTCAGTTCACCGTGATTCCGAAATACAACCTAGTTTGTGATTTGCCGTTAGCACGAAAACTAGTTTTGTAGAATCACAGCACTATGTCCAGTTGGTAGTCATTAAAGGTTACCCAACCAATCTCTTCTTCGAAGGGAGGGCCGTTCATTGAAAAATGATCGTGCGGGGGACCGCATTATAAGTCCGTGGTTGGCGGAAAAACGCTCGAGTGATGTTTCTCCTCCACGAACACCCGACGGATGCTCCAAAGCTTGACAGGACGGATTCCTGGACCTTCTTATTTCTATTGGTGTCAAAAGCCTACGGGCTATGTATGTATGTTTCTCTTCATGCTTTGTAATTTCATTTGAAATGAAATAGTTTAAGGATGCAAAAGATGTTTCTTATTTATGTTTTGAAAAGAAATTGTTTAATCAAAATGGTATTGTTCTTACTTTTATGTATGAATTGTAAAGTTTTAATTTTATCGTACAAGTGTGTTCGTTACAGTTGTTCTTGTGTGGTTCAGTTAACTGGCTCCTTCAAGTAAGGATTAAATTCTTTTAATTGAATCACAATAATTTGGAAGAGGTCATTTGGATCGATAAGAAGAACCTGATAATTACATCCTTGCATGTTTATGCCAGTCATAAACTTCTAAAAGTGCCAAACAGTTCAAACTGTATCCAGGAATAGGACACATACATCATACAAATCTTGACTCCTTTAACCCAATAGAATTAGGCATTGGTCATACCCATTTCATTATAGAATCTCATAAAGTCTTATTCATACATTCAAATTTCAGCACTAGGAGTAGGATTAGTTATTAAGTTTTCATCTATTCCACATCTACATGCGACTGTGGATAGATCCCTAAATTCAACCAAGTCACACAACTTTTAAATCTGCATCAGTTATTAAGGTTCACTCGCCTAGGTTTAGCAAAGCTTGAAGTGCAAGGAGTCATCAACCACATAGATTAGCTCCGTTCGTTAGCTAAAAACGTTACCAAAGAGCTTGGCATCCTCTTAAGGCTTAAAACTTGCATTTTTGAGACCTAACAGCGCATTCATTCACCTGGTCCTCATTAGCTAGATTCTTTTATTGTTGTTGATTTATTTTGGTGATTATGTTTGTTGTCTCATGTTATTTCTACTGGTTGTACTTTCAAGTCGAATTGACCCAATTTGGTCATCCAAAGGACATCAAAATTATTCTTTTCTTTCCTTACTGCAAAGAGGTGTCTATTTGAAGACTAATATCCTCCTTCAATCTATTAACATCTCTATTGGCCAACTTCCTCCATTTAGGTACTTCTTAGATGCCCCTCCGCACCTTCTTCAATCTAAGGAGGCCATCAATAGAGTTGTCAAAGGAATTATTTACTCTCAAAAAATTCAAGACACTTGGACTTTTCCTCTCATGGTCACTCAGCCCCAAGTTGGCTTTCTATATTGAGCATTTCCTATAGATTGCAGGTAGCATAATCATTCACCCTAACTAATCTTCAACATAATCAGTCTCATGGTTTGAGGATTTCCCTTGGCCAACTAAGGGTTTACTCCGGCTAATGATACATAGAAATTGATCACCATATCTCACATAGTGATAGGATATGCCATCTCTACACCCTCTATGACATTTTGAACCAAGGAACACTATGTTTTTAGGTGCCTCATATACTATGAGACCTAGTGGGTACTATTGTATGTCTAGAGAATCAAATGATTCATTATCCACCTTTTAGTAGCCTAATTAGAGGTGCTTGGCCCTTTTCCTTCAAGATGGTGATATTTTCATAAGCTGATCCTTAAAATGGTTTCAGGCTCAAGAATTTTACTTCTTTTAATTCATTATAAACATTGGAGACATTAAGCGCCCCTTGGGCATAGTTTTTTCATGCCTCAAGGGATACAAACTAGACAAAAACTTGGCAAATAATTTTTTTTAAACATAAAAGCACAAAAAAAAACTTGAATAACAAATGAAACACATAAAGAATCAATGTAGAGAACACGTAAGTCTATTTTGATTATTAATTTTCCATGAATCAACAAATACATCTGTCATAACTCTCAAAGGCTCAAAATTTAAAAAATTAAATATTGTATAATTGTATGTCTTCTTGTCCCTTCTAGTACTACTAGTATGTACCCTCAAACTGGAAAGTAAATCTGAATCATCCTCTAGAGTGAATGAATCCTCAAGTATATAATCTTCCAATTGGTGCTATTGCTTCTCTCTCCAATGTTGGGATTATGGATGCACAGTCCTTGAAGCTGCAGTCTTCGATGGAGGACCTTTAAGCCAGGAAAGATAATCAACCACCCAAAAAGTGTTGCAACTAGGCATGCACAATAGAGATTCTATATTGATGAAAAAGATTTGATTACAAATGTACAAGATGCCTGAATATATAGGCAAGAGCTAAACCCTAATATGCATGAGATGTTGCCATGTGTCTTGATCTAACATGTGACAACATGTGAACCCTAATGGTGATGATCATTAGATGATGAGATAAGTTCTAGAAGGAATCTTATCTCCTACAAATAAGGAAGGGAATATTATCCCATTTATTAAATGATTTATCTATTAATGCAACCTAGGACTTAATGATTAAATGCAATACCTAAGTTAACTTATGCTAATGTAATAATTAATTAATTACACCAACATCCAATTCAGCGAAATTTTTGTTAGTGAACATTACAACCACATCTTTGGCTATACAATCTGAATTTGGATTGATATGTGAAGGCAAAGGTTGTATTGGACAAGGGAAAGGTCATTGTGTGATAGTGAAAAGTTGATCTCTGATTAATTTAAGATTTCTACTAAACACCATTACTAGATAAGACTAAAAAACAGAAAATATTTTTGTTCATGACAGTTAACCAGCAATGTGCTTAATCTTCTCTAAATGTACTTTTTCCAAATTAAACTATGTTTGCTCTTTAGACAAAAATAGTGAGCTTGGAAAGGAGAACAGGAAATACTGAAACAGAGAAACAAGATGCATAAATCAATAAACACTTGGAGTTGCAGAGAATCTAGAGAGTGAAGCTGGGGGGACACTCAAGTTTGATGCTAGCAAGACCATGTTGTAGTCCTGAAGTCATCATCCTAGATTCCCATTGTTGTCCAAGAGTAACAAAAAAATAAAGTACCTATATGGAATTTGAAAAATCTGCACACAAGAAAAGTGGAGACAAAAAAAACAGAACATTGGAAATACATAGGAAAATACAAAATGACAAGGATATAATATAATCGAATTTAACTTAAATAAATGACAAAATGACAAGGAAGATTAAGAGAATTCAAATCTCTGTAAAAATGGAACTTCAAAATACCTATGTCTAGGATAGAAAGAAATGGGGTTACTGCTTGGGAGCTTGCCAAAATGGTCAAACCCCTAGTATGATCTTTTGACATCCATGGGCAATCAAATGGAAATATGGAACCAAGATTAAAACAAAGGTGTGTGCTCTTAATCCTAAGTGCTTCTAGAATATAAGAACAGCAACATTAAAAGTCTATGAATGCTATAATCTTCGGTCAACAAAGATTTGAACACCCTAGTCTGTATGGAAGGTATTATGGGAGGAGTCTCAAAGTGCCAACAAGAAACACAATATATTGAACAAAATAGATACTAGTAAATCTCTCTCGAGAAGAGGGAGAGAATGAGAATGATGTTATGAGATTCAAATAAACTACAAAGTATTAAAAGCCTTAGAATGAAGATGAAGGGTTGGAAGCCATGAGGGGATTTAAGTGTATACAAGTGTTACCTACTCAATGAGGCTGTGAAGAATATGCCTTTGTTGCGCCAACAAGATACTATGCTTGTAGATGGTGAGATGTCCTCCAATGTAGAAACTCCAATAACTAGCAAGGAAGCCTTTTGACATGAAAATGGGGAAGTGGTATACTTAGTTCTTTATGCCAATAAATACAAGAACAAGAAGAAGCTCACACAATGTTGTAGAATGCCACCATCAAGCTCACAAAGATGTTCATGGAGCTTTTGCTCAAGAAATTGAGGTGAGTTCTATAGATTGCATGAATTTTTTTTAAAATTGCATGGGAGAGTGATAGAGATGAATGAGTGAATAGAGGGAAGCTCAATGGTCACTAAAAGGCTATTTTTGGACCAAGATGATTGTTGGCATTCCATCCAATGGGTTGTGCAATGGTTACAGTAGAGATTTTGGAAAGGTCATTGTTTTGGTAGGAAATGGATGTTGTACAACTGCACTGTTGCAGGAATACAGTGTGCTCATATAGACATCCATGCACTAGCACTAACATCCAAGTATGATGTGGCCAAAAACCTTACAAACTAGATATAGAACATTACTGGGACACAAGGAACACATACAAACACATAAAAAAGAGGCTTTGAGTTACCAAAACTCAAAACAACTTGTGGACTAGGAGCAAGGTAGAGGCCAAGGCTAGGTTGAATGAATTGTAAAAACACATAATTGCACGGAGATGCATCTTTGACCCCCTAGGATGCGTCTTGGGTATTGGGACGCGTTTCCTCATTCTAGAAACTCATTCGAGAAATCCCTACTTGCAAGAGATGTCTCTCCAATGACATTTCTGAATTTCAATTTGTAATATCAAATATGTAGTATGAACTCTTCGACTTTGTATGTTTAAACTTTAAATTTAATGTTAAACTTTACTAGTGTACCCATCAAACAAGACTTTTGGCTCAATTGAGAAAAAGGCCTTTGGCAAAAGGCTATTGGTAGATATCCTTGACCTATTGTTGCCTATGGGGGTCAAAGTTTGTGTTGAGATGAAGGATGAAGTAGGGAAGGTCTCAAGGAGAAAGCCTACAAGAGAGGAAGTCTAGGCCTTCAAAGGGAAATTCAAGCTCTTTGAGAAAAAAGAGCCAGCAGCATTTTTCCTTGACCTAGCAAAGTACATGTGGCACCTATGCATTGTCCACTTGAACGGGAGGCTGGAAATCTTGAGTGTTTTCTCAATGCTAGGATTATCAGAGGAGGATTTCAAGGCCGTAGAAAAAAGGAAGTTTTTGGACTCTAGGTGGTAGTGTTAAAAGTATTCTAGAGGTGCTAGTGGACAAAGATGGTGGAGAGTTTTCTCTAAATTCAGGTAAGAGAACCTCTTCTCGTTGTTCTTCCAAGGGTGATCAGGATAGTAAGTTGGTGCTTCTTTGCTGCTAAGGGTTGTGAGGAGCTCTAGTGTAATAGCTGGTGATGTGGTTGTGTTGGGTTTTTTTATCTAATGATTGAATAGTGTAGTTGTGTTGGGTTTCATTTGGTGGTTGGTAAATGTTGTTTCAAAGTGTTCAATTTTTTTAGCATAGGCATAGTGTTGGGTCTCAACACATGTGTGTGTGGTGGGAATGTGTTGGGTTTTGTTTGGTGGCTAGTGGATGGTGTTTTAAGTGTTCAGTTTTTTTGTTGTGAGCATAATGTTGAGTCTCTACACACACCAATATATATATATATGCACACACATGCACACATTATATAAACAAATATATACATATGTATATGCCATATATATGTGTGTGTGTGTGTGAATATATATTACATACACATACATATATATACACTGTAAGGATTGTGACCCAAAATAATCTCATGAAAATAAATAATAACTCATTATCTCATAAACATGGAACAATAATGAATCATCTTCATTAGATAAATAAATGTCATGACAAGTCAAATAATATACAATTTGGAAGTACAAATACAGTCAATGATATAAGAATAATGTGAGGATATAAATAATAAAGCCTTTGACTACCACCAACCCTCATAGTCATCCGCAAGTCAAGAGACGAGAACATGGCTCAGGCGCTTTTTCGCCCAACCATGAAGCTTACGCTTCCCTGGAATTTTTCCTTCTCAAAGAATACCCGACCCTACAAGAAGAACTTAGCAACCTGGAAATAAAAAGCAAGAGGGAATCCCAATGCAAGCTTGATGTATATGCATGCATTTCTAACATGAACATGCAATGTCCCACTATCAGGATATGATAGAGAAACATATAAATAAATTTGCTAGGTAAATTTTGTTAGTGTTTGGTAGCTTCTAAAGATATTTTCTCCTTATTTCAAGGCTGGTCAGCCTTCTTATTGCAATTTATATTTTATATTATTTTCATCTAAGGGAGTCGACCTAGATGAAAAGTCACCTTGCTTTGTATATAAGCAAGGAGAAGACTTGTCATTTTATCATCAATTACATTTTCTATAGAGCAAAAGTTTGCCCTTCAGCAGCAGATTATCATCTTGTAGAAGCAGATCGACTTCAAGGAGAAACATATTTATCTTGGCATCAAAGGATAGGTGCTATTATTCATTGTATTAATTCGCCCTTGAGAAGGGTCTGATTGTAAAGCAGATTTCTGCTCTTATTCATCCTATATATAGGAGATATATTTTGCTGGGTTTTTCTCCCTCGAGAAGGAGGGTTTTCCCAGGGTATCTGCTGTGTTCATTGTTCTATGTGGTGTTGAATTTTTCTGTTTGCTTACATGTCTGATATAAAATCTAACAAATTCCATCTATTTCAATGGACAAATGGCTTTGACCAAAGCACTAGAATAAAACGGAAAATCCCAAAAAGTGGATCGTCCTTCTCTGTTATTCCATATTCGAAACCCTATCCCGAAAGGTAAACCCAATCACACATAGAAGACAATAACATGCATAATGATCACCATAAATAAATAAATACTCTTTTCTTTCATGCAAATGATTATGTACATCTTTCATTATTTCAACCTTACATGCATAATAACAGTAAAATACATATATATATCATTGATATGCAATTCATTCTTTTCACATGCAAATCGACCTTTTAATGGCATTTCTCTACTTCATGCATTAAAAACAGTAAATAATGTTTGACATGCAACTAGGTATAAACATGCAAATTGATCATAATGATATTACTCAATTTCATGCAATAGCTAAAGCACATGCATTATTAATCTCAATGTCCTGCAATAATTAAAGTGTAATACTATTTTTATTTTTATGAAGTAACAACTAATTTCTAATGTCATAAGTAATCAGTTTATAATATGTGATGCATATTTGTATCATTATCTTTACATAGTTATATGTATATTCAAATTTACAACTTCATTGTGGAATTATCACAGCCGCAATAATTGGTTTACTAATGTCATCTTACTTGCAACTCATTATGTATATGTTTACTACTATTAAAATGTGCAAGGGATTACAGAAACATAAAGGTTTTTATAACAGCAGCAAAATTCCATCCATAAAACCTAAGTATTACAAAGAAATGATTATTGAACCTTAAATCCTAAATATCCCATTCACTATGATTCCCATTTTATAAACCTAAATTAAAGCAATGAATTAATTATTGGTTCCTACAACTTCCATAGATGGACTAATTGGGAACAGTCATAATCTTAAACTATGGCAAGTGAGTTATACACAACACTAATTCTAATTCCTTAAAGCCTAAGATATACCGAGCACTATGATTTCATTCTAAAAACCTAAAAACCCAAACAATTCAAAGCATTATGAATCCATTCTAAAACCTAAATAATACAGAATATTTAGTGTTAATTCTTATATCCTAAACTATACCAGAACCAAATATTATGAATAAGTTCTTTAAAGGCTGAATTACACAGCAGGTATGGTGGCGCATGAACAAATCAGCAGCCGCACCAAACTAGGAACCATGGTGTTTTAAGATTTGAAAATGACGGTAGAAAGTTGTAACAGGTCGATCCCTGTTTTCATGTGTTGGGAGTAACATGGGTGGTAATGCAATAAAGTATTATAATATTAGCTTACTCAGCCACTGCCCCTCTAGCAATTTATTGACTGTGCAATAGTTTTTTAAACTACATCAGCTCTTAAACACAACTCAATAAGACCAATGATGCACACAAGTCAGAAATGGCATAATTAAAAGTTTCTACTGTTTGGTTTTATCTTAATAAATTCTTTCTACTGGTTGATAACAAAGTTATAGCAAAATTGGGATTCAAGAAAAGACTCAAAGTCAAAGTGTATTAAAAATCATTCCAGATCATGGCATTCACTATTATCAATAGATAATTTCAGTTTCATTCCATGCATTTTTATATAATAATCTGAAGAATTAGGGCTGCTATAGTGCCTATATTTTAGTAGGTAGCAACTCCCAAATAGTGGTTATGATTTCAATCTTTATAAACACCCATTCACTTTTATATTATGTGGTGTTAAAACTCAGCTCAGCACGTTTCCCTTTATTTTTCAAGTGTTAACCAAGTGGGCTTATGATGTTTTTATAGTTTACTATCAAAGAAAATAATGAAAAGATGAAGATGACAACACAATACCTAGCCACAAAGTCAAAATATAGTCAGGATCGTCAAGGCTCCAAAGCTGGCCTGGATGGTGTTGGTTGGTCCTAGTCGCCTCAGAACAGAAACCGCTTCAACTGAAAAGTCCATCCATTTCCAATTTCTTCCTACCTCCTTTATGGTTGATATTTTTTTCTCTCCCTGAATTTCAACTTCAATTCTTTATTTAGAACTGGACATTTTCCACCTTTGCATGATTTCATGCAATTCTTAAATCTTGAATTTAAATTATAAACGCATTTAATATAATTCTAATTTTTATTTAGAGCTTATTTAATAAAATTTTATTTTCTTCTAATACTAAAATTCATGCAATTAAATTTAAAAACTATTTATATATTTAATAACAAACTTTTATTAGTTTTATTTAACAATATTAATCATGCAATTTAATTTTCGAAACTATTTATATATTTTATTAATAAGCTTTTTTATATATTTATTTATTATAATATTATATTATTAGTAATATATATAATATAAGTAAATCTATTATAAATAAAATCTTTTATTTTTCTAATCAATCATTTTAACTTTCGAAGACAAAATACCATAGAACATAATTTTAATTTCCCAAATAATTTAACTTTCACAAAATTATAGACATAAGACATAATCATTAGTTCAATTATAAAGCACAAAGCAACGTCGTAACCATAATAACTCAATGCAATCATCTCATGCAAATATGAATGCAATTGTGTGCGTGTGTGCATGCATCACGTTTCCATCCTACTAATCATTTATCAAGCGGCTAGGATACCTCTACCTCATCCATGTTCTCATCTTCAACAAGTACCTGCACTCAGTTTCACTCAGATTGCCATCAATAGGTTTAGTCCTTAAAAACCATAGTCGAAGCACATACACATAACATCTTATCTCAATTTCAATTTCAAGCATTTAAAATGACATAATTTAAAACGCGTTTATCCATAATCAATCAATCATAAGATAATCAACTAATAGTCTCAACCAATTCCGTTTATTTATCAATTTAGTTTAAGCAAGCAAAATGAGATGTGACATCCTTCCCCACTAGGAAGAGACATCGTCTCGATGTCTTATTAGACATACACTAAAACATGTAAGAGTATCACACTGATGCAACGAAGCAAAAGAAGTATCTCATAATTAAGCACTCAAATGAGGAAAAGAATAGTCTATATTCTCTGCATTCTCCCATGCAGGCACTTTCCACAGAAAATTGGTCCCACTAGACCTTATATTGTACTATATATTTATTGCACAACTTAACCTTCTGTTTATCAATAATTTGAGTGGGCTCCACCAACATCACTCCTAGATCATGTACAAACAAGGATAGGTACATGTAGTACACAATCCTTCAACCACACCCTACTCACATATCAAACCTCTAGACTTCTCACCAAGTCTAGGCACAAAACACACAACTCTAGGAATGCACAAGCTAAGTGACCACCTACCACTAGGTGCTCAACCACCTTAGAGATCACCACACTACCTTCACCAACTACCCTTACAACTGATGGCACGAACCAGCTATTGGGTTCAACAAACCACAAGCCAACACGGTCCTACTCAAGGATCACCACAACAGCTAGGAACTCCATACGGCTGCTAACACAACCAATGACAAGGCACACAAGCTTGCTAACCCTTCCTCGGCACAAGATTAGAGGCAACACTACCTCACCTCCATGCACAACAAGAGCATGTCTCTCTTCCAACAATGGCACACTCACAAGGTTCTTCTTCGGTACCATTGGAAAAAGCAAGGATTTTCTAACCACGCTAGCTCCTCAAGGCAAAACTAGGAATAACACAAGGTTTCACAAAGGCAAGAATCTAGGAAACTCCCTTTGAAAAGCATAAGCCCTCCAACAATGAGGCTTTGCAATTGAAGCAATTGAACACAAAGCATAGGAGCAAAACTCAAATCTTCACTATCATGGCACTCACTATGACCCTCCTAAGGGCTTAACAACCCAACAAGATCATGAAATCACAATTAGAAAGAAGACCAACGACCACTACAGGGTTCGACCACTAAGTATTCTCAAGATAACCAATTCCTCAAACTAGAACTACATCTTCTCCTAACCTTAAGCTAGGAACACCACTAAACAACCAAGGAGAAACTCCCAAAACTCACCAGGTCAACCTCAACTGGCAACTTAACAAGGTAGACATAAATAATATAAGGTAATAAACATAATAATATGTGTTGAACACTTACTAATGCACCTTCATACCCTAATGACTCAATGTGCGTCTTCACGCTATAAAATAACATGGATTTTCGTGCCCAAGACACCTTGGAAAACACTCAACTAATGCAAAGGGACTCAGAAGCATGGTCACAAGACCATAAAAGCAAAGCCAAGATAAGCAAGAGCACACACAATTGATGGACTTAACCATTTACTAAAAAAAAATTGAGGCACGATGCAAATACAATCATCCACAAGTTTAAAACTCACTCGGAGATCATATAATTTCATAAACACTCTCATACAAAGATTTGAATACACATCACTCAATTCCAAGCAATTACCATACAATATATACTTCTATTTCATTATGAACAATAGTTTTGATGCAATTTATTCTAATTAACACAAACACCAAGACTTAGCACATTCTTTGTCATCTACTCCCTTGTACATCGTTATGAACATGTTAGGGAACAAACATAACATAGAACAAGATTGGCAATTTCAAACATTTAGAATAGCCACAAGGATAAAATACGACCCAAAAGGGGGAATTATCAATTCCAACAATAAGTCATAAAATGCATGCAATTTAAACAATAAACCAAGTGTGACCAAGGGCCACAAAATAGATGGATGGAAAATTTGGTGACTAGACCACTCATAAGAAAATTAAAAATTCAATGTTGATCCATAATCAATGATGAGAGGGCTCATCAATAACCAAAATGAAACATCAAACTTGAAAATCATGATCACATGAACTGAGTGACTAAGGTTAGCCACATGTAAGGGAGTAAGGGCTTCACAACACCTTGGAGGTACTACATCCAAAGCGTGCTAGAGAGAATATGCTCAAACAAAATATAAACACAATTCTCCAAATTCAATTAACTATGCCAACGCAAACCTCATTAAGTAAATACACTTCATCTAGACATGATCATCTTATGATGCAAGAAGGCATATGCAA
>VDFB02272967.1:0-42178 GCA_007258455.2 Sequoia sempervirens | reverse complement strand
AATCTTTTAACATTTAAGACCAATGCCAACTCTAGACCATGTAACAAAGCTTGCACTTCAATTAAGTTATTTGTACCTGATGGCAAATGAATTGGCTTTGCTTCCATAAGTGAACCATGCTAATCTCTAATTGCAATACCTAACCTTGAATTCCCTAAATTATTGTGCAAAGCACCATCAAAGTTTAATTTTAAAAAGAGTGGAGGTGAGGGAGACCACATCACCTTACTTCTATCCACCTTCTAAAGAAAACCTTGATGCAAACTCCCTTTGAAAGGTAGAACAAGCTTTTTCCACTGCTATAATATTTTAGAATCCCATTCCAAGAATAGGGAACCGACATGTTTTGTTCTCTGAACATATGCATTTACTATTTCAGACATTGAAGATTCTATTTTGCATATTATTTGTTCCAACTTCATTTTTTCACCCCTAAATATCCGCATATTTCTCTCCCACCAAAAACTCCACTTAACCATCGATGGGACCACTCTCCATATACAAGCAAACAAAGATTATTTGTAAAATACTAGCCAACTTGTAAACAATTCCCACAAAGACCTTGGCAATGGAAAATGCCAACTTAATTTTCTAGTGATAAATGTCCAACAAGCATGTGCAAAAGGACAATGAATGAGAAGATGATTTACCCCTTCCATAGCCTCATTACATAACACACACCTAAATTGATTTACAATCCCAAGCTTGGCCAATCTATCAGTTGTAAGAACTCTTTTTTTTATGGCCAAACATGAAAATCAACCTACTTTTGGGAGAACTAAAGGATTCCAACAAAAATACAATCCTCTCTAACTATCAAAAAAATTCCATTACTCATGACAACTCTATAACCCAATTTAATTGTGTATTCTCCATATTTGGAAGGTGCCCAGATTACCTTGTCTTTAGCATTTGACACATAAACATGTCTATATTTTAGAGTAGCTTCCAAATTTTCCTTTTGCTCATTTGATAGAGCAATATTGGAAAAATCTTTCCAAAATACTTTCCCAAAGCATGCATCCACAGACTGAAAATAATTTTCAACTTTTTCACCTCAAGCAGCAGTTAGAATGATTTCACATGCTTGAAAGGCATGAACTGAATTTAGAGGAGGGTATCCACCTGAAGAGTGGTTTGTTGGGGATGAAGGTAGAAGTTCATGGCAATTAGCATGTTAAGAGAAGGTTGCAAGTAAGACACGAGATACGTGGGCATAGGAGAGATGAGGGGTTGGATAGAGTAGAAGGCCAATGGAATTGCCTAAGAATGTATTGTTAATTTTCATTGAAATAAAGTTATTTGATTTCAAATTTGAGTTTGTTTTTTAAAGAAATTGTAATTTGATTGTTAATTTGACACAAGTAATTTCCAGATTTGGGTAAATCTTTCATGGATTTTGTTGTAATTTGAGTTTTGGAAGAATGCACGAGAGATTTGGGTTTTTCTTCTTCATCAAGTGGTATCAGAGCTAGAGGTTCTGAGAATGCGGATAGAGTGTTGAGAGAGAGGAAGTTCACACCAGAACCTACGGGTGAAGAGGGAAGTGAGCAGAGGTTTTGGGGCACAAGCAGATCATCAAACATGAGGTAGCTTTTGATGGAACCTATGGATATTAGAAGCGCAAGTGAAGTCCAAAAGTATCATTGCAGGTATAGAGAGTCCTAGTGATTGAGGGTTGGAAGGCGCAGAGTTGGAAGCGCGAGTGAGAAGATCAAGAGCATCATTGCAAGTGAGCGGAGTCTCAAATGTTTGAGAGAAAAAATCACAAAGGAAAGTGTCTTGTGATGGCAGATTACAATAGACAAAGTGGAATCTTCATGAGGATCAAGGTACAATTGCAGCATGGAGGTTGCAAGGGAAGAGTTGCATCAAGGACATGCTAGAGGAGGGCATGGAGAGAAGAGGAAGAGTGTTTTGCGGAGGAGGTTGGGCTATCAGCTATGGAGTTCATTGGAGGTTGTACACAATCTCGAAGGGTGGTTATACCACTCAGCTTCACCTTTGTGAGCACATGCTCACAAATTTCTTACTTGGCATGTCTGATATAGGAGCATCCGGGTCAATGAAGGATCAACATCACCAAAAACAATGATAGTTTCCAAGTTTTGCAAAAATGATTTGAAAAATGTTTTATGAAGTCAAATTACACACCTTTGTAATTTTTTGTAAGTCTTCGAGCCTTTAGAAAGAAGTTGTTACAAAGCTTAGTTTTCCATTAATGAATAAATCATATAGCCACACTTTTGCTTCTTTTGTATTTTGTGAACATTTGGAAGATTATTTTTGATCTCCAATTTGGGTGATTCATAAATGCCACTATGGAAAACAAGTATAATTGTACTCCTTTGTAAATTTTGATTTTATTTTCCCGAAATACCAAGAGAAAGGCAAGTATTTAAATTAGATCAATTAAAATTTCAATATCTTTTCATGTCTAATCAAAGGGCATTATTTTTTCACTTGTGTAACAAAAAAATTGGATGGGGGGGAAGAGAAGTGGGTGGTGGTAGAAGGAGACAGGGAGGTCATGGATAAAGTTAGCAATCAAAATCCTCCTTGGTGAGCACCTGGAAGTGAATTAGACTTCAAACGATACAAATGCATTTGCATTTTTATGTAGACATGAAAGAGGTCCACCAAGGTTAAACATGCCAAGTTTTGAAGCAGATAAAATGCTCCAAATGTATGGGAATTGTCAGAAAATGACTATTGAAATCACCATAAAGGAGGCTGGCTGCATATTAAGCCAATAAGTTAAGGAATAAAATCACCATTTGAAGGAAGGATAGACTAATCAAGAAAATAAGAAAGGTCACTGTTGGAAAGGGATAAGAAAGGACATGTGATTGAAATGGCAGAGAGGTATTTGGTAGACTGCCAGACAATGAATAAAGGGATGAATAATATTGAAGGATTTAGAACTCATCACCTTCAAATGCAAGTGTAGATTTCACATAAAGATGACTCATGAATGAGAAGGGAGACAATGTGATCCTAAAAATGGTAGATTCCAAATGTTTGTAAGGCATCATGATTACGTGCAGAGTTGAATGGAAGGAAATGGTTTCCTTAAGGTGATGACAAGAAAGGCATAGCCGTTAGACAGTGTGTATGAACTTACAGGTTGTGACTTTTAATGTATATCCAAGAGGAAACTAGAAGAGGAATGTGAGAGGTCACCTAAAGAGTGGGTAGTTGGGTACAAAGGTAGAAGTTCATGGCAATCAACATGTTAAGAGAAGGTTGCAAGTAAGATACGAGATAACTGGGCATAGGAGAGACAAGGGATTGGATAAAGCAAAAGGGCAATGGAACTGCCTTAGAATGTATTTTTAATTTTCATTGAAATAAAGTTATTTGATTTTGAATTTGAGCTTTTTGTTGAAAGAAATTATAATTCAACTATTATTTTGACACAAGTAATTGTCAAATTTGAGTGAATCGTTTGTGGATTTTGTTGTAATCTAAGTTTTGGAAGAATGAAAGAGTTGGGTTTTTCTTCTTCATCAAGTGGTATCAGAACCAGAGGTTTTGAGTGTGTGGATAGAGCGTCGAGAGAGAGGCGGTTTGTACCTGGACCTCCAGATGAAGAGGGAAGTCAACAAAGTTTTTTGGGCACAAGTAGATTGCCAAACATGAGGCATCTTGTGACAGAACCTGTGGATAGTATAAGCATGAGTAAAGTCCAAAAGTATCATTGCAAGTGTAGAGAGTCCTAGCGATTGAGGGCTGGAAGGCGCTAAGTTGGAAGCACGAGTGAGAAGCTCAAGAGCATCATTGCAAGTGAGTGAAGTCTTGAATGGTTGAGAGCAAAAAGCATAGAGGAAAGTGTTGTGTGATGGAAAATTACAACAAACGAAGTGGAATATTTGTGAGGTTCGAGGTATGGTTGTAGCATGGAGGTTGCAAGGGAAAAGTTGCAATGAGGACATTACAAAGGAGGGCATGGAGAGAATAGGAAGAGTTTTTGGCAGAGGAGGTCGGACTGTCAGTGATGGAGTTTTTTGGAGGTTGTATGTAATCCCGAGGGGTGGTTCTACCACTCAGCTTCACCTTTGTGAGCCCATGTTCACAAATTTCTTACCCAACATGTCTGATGCATGAGCATCTAGGTCCATGAGCGATTGGCATCACCAAAAATAATGATTGTTTCTGAGTTTTGCAAAAATAGTTTGGAAAAAGGTTTTTGAAGTCAAATTACACACCTCTACAAGTTTTTGTAAGTCTTCGAGCCTTCAAAAAGAAGTTGTTACAAAACTTAGTTTTCAATTGATGAATAAATCATATAGTCACACTTTTGCTTCTTTTGTATTCTATGAACATTTGGAAGATATATTTTTTATCTCCAATTTGGGTGATTCGGAAATTCCACTGTGGAAAACAAGTATAATTGTACTCCTTTGCAAATTTTGATTTTATTTTCCCAAAATACCAAGAGAAAGTATTATTTGATTTTATAATTGTTTGGAGCATTGCTTGCACAGAATGACGATGAAGGTCATGAAAGGGCAGTCTATTATATTAGCCGGACTTTGGTTGGTTATGAACTCAATTATAGTAACATTGAACGTGCCTGTCTTGCAGTAGTATTTGCTACCCAAAAACTGAGGCACTACATGTTAAACCATCAAACAATGCTGGTTGCTAAAATAGATCCTCTGAAATATCTTCTTAGCAAGGCAGCATTAACAGGGTGACTGGCCAAGTGGGTTATGATACTTAGTGAGTATGATATACAGTATAATTTCCCTCAGATTTTCAAGTTCGTGCAAGTATAGCCTAAGATAGTGATTAGCAAAATATCGAAGATTCAAGACAAAAGTGCTCTCCAAAGTTACAAAATTCGTGAGAGAGATTGGAATGAAGAATGACAAATCAATTTATAGAAAATTGATTATTCGAACGATAGGCCAAGATTGAAAGATCAACGGATGGTTGAGATTGACTGATTAGACATGCATTCTGATAACTGACAGTGATGACATGAGTGATTCAAATTAGAAATAGAATTAAAGATTAAATAAATGATTTAATCTTCAGTTCAGCATTTGAAAACATAAGAATTATCTTTGCATGGCAAATATAAAGATTGATTAAAGCAACTCTCTGTTCGAATGCACGCACAACACTTAATTAATTAAATAATAATATTTAATTAATATGCATGTGCACGCAAATGAGTTAGAACTGGACGATTGAATGGTTAGACGAGGAGATTACTCGAGAATGCCACTCAGACATCAAATGAATAGTTAACTGAACGATTAAAATAGATGTCGAGTTGAGTAAAAGTGAATACTTAGATAACTCACATAATTATCTAAAATATAGAAGAATGTGTTAAAATAGAATTTATGAATTAAATAATTCATTTAATTCAAGAGACAATATTCGAAGGATAATTAAATAAATAATATTTATTTAACTAAGTGATGAAAGGACTCAAAATGAATAATTAAATAAATTAAGAATTTATTTAATTATAGTTGAAATATGATAAAGAATAAATTAAATAATGATTTATTTAATTTAACCAGAAGAATAAGGTTAATTAGTAACATAATTAAATAACAAGCGTTTATTTAATTAATAGAAGAAATAAAGAAAAGTGAATTAATTAAATAATTGAAATTATTTAATTAATAGAAGAATTAATGCTAAGATGAATAATTAAATAATTGACATTATTTAATCATGACCATGAATAATACGAATTATGCAGAATATGGAAGTCACAGGCTTAAACCAGATTTCGGTGTCTACATTTGCCCCTCTTTGATACAATGTCGTTTCGGCGTTGTGTCAAAGAAATTCAATAAGAAATATGCCCTAGTAATGCTCCAGATTAGAATAGGTGAAGGTATGCCCCCTCGAGAGGATAGGCAGGTTCAAAGAACATGAGTGTGCTCTCGAAATTGATGAGAGGACTAGAAGATGAAAGAAAAAAGGATAGAAGAAAATAGATAAGTGTGGTGAAGATGTAGAAAAGGAGGAATGTTAGTGCAAAAAGAAAGATCGAGAAAGAACGAAAGACAGGAGATAGATGTTAGTATTAGCAATCTTCGATGTTTCGCTATATCACAAAAGGTATTGCACTTTATCATCATTGGGCGGGACTAATACAAATGGAGAAAAACACCATGATATGACATAGATCAAGGTGTGCAAGGTCATCCACTTGCTAATAACAGACAGTCGCAGACAAGGATTGTCATTAACTCATACTAAGGGCACAAGTTGCCCCAGTCTTTTTGTCAGAACAAACCACAGATAGCAAACAAAGTAAAAGACAGGTCATGAGACGTTATTGCTCCTCTAAATCCTTCATGGGACATCCTTGAGGAAACTAGTAACATGACTCAAAATCAAATTGAAAAGATAGTCAACAGACAGCAGTCAAAGAAAATAGAATTATGATACATCGTTGCTTCTCTAAATCCTTCATGGGACATCCTTGAGAAAGCTAGTAACATGAATCCCAATCATCAATTCAAGATAAAGGATAAGATAAATAAGCCATAGAGTCAAAAAGCTAGTAAAATATTTTCCCAAAACTTGATTTGTTTGTTGGATTTGTTGATTGATAGAGCCTGTTTGTAGGAGATACACATACCAGATAAGACTGTGAGTCTGGTTTCGATGTTATGACTATCTGTATAAGGCATGACAAAGCCTGGTTTCAGAAAGACATGTATCGTATAAGACATTGAGTCAGATGTCGTTGATGTGATAACCTGTGTAAGGCTATGTTTGATTGTTTGACCCTGTCGATTATGCAGGAAGGACTCATCCTGTATAAGACATAGGTTGGTTGTTTTGATAACGTCTGTTTCCAAGAAGGACACATCCTGTAGCAGACTGTTGGTTGATTTGTTTTGATTGTTTTGTTTGGGAAAGTGTTTGATTTGACTCAGAGACATTGCTGACTTGTTCACCAGATTGACGCATGACTTGAGACGATGCGTTGAAAATTGACTATGTGTGACAAAAAACCCTAAAGGACTGACCTAGTGCGGCCTCAGGGGCTCATCGATTGATGGCCTTGCCTACATTGTACATGCAGAGACCTCGTAGTTCGACTTGACTTGACCGACAAGACCGACTACAAATAAAAGATGTGTGTGAAAGTGAATGTGACGAACCCTAATGGACTGACCTAGTGCGGCCTCGGGGGCTCATCAATTGATGGCCTCGCCTATGTTATACACGCAGAGACCTCGTAGTTCGACACGACCAATGACCTTGTCATATAGACATATGGATTGAATCATGAATTTATATAGACAAACCTAAACAGACTGACCTAATGCCTTGGGGGCACATCGGCAGATGGCCTTGCCTACGTCTAGTCGCAGAGGCAACGTAGTTCAACAAACGACAAAGACTGACAAGTGCGACTGACTCTGACTCTGTTTTTGGATTTTTGAAATGTTTTGATTTTTTTTGTCTTTTTGAAGTTTTTCTGATGTTTTTGTGTTTTCTCAGGTCATTTTGCAATGTTTGTGGATTTTCTTAGGTATTACATCTCCAACACAACCAATGTAAGAACCAATATGACACATGTCAAGTGTTTTCCCCCAGTCGAGTATAAGACCAATTGATTATGAATAGGGTAAAACAGGGGATATGAAATGCTCTCGATGTCAATCGTTCCAAGTTATGGGAAAGACTACCACTTATTATGAATGGTATATACAAATGATGGACAGGAAAGATAAGGGATATGTACAGGGATAGGTATTATGTACAGGGATAGGCATTATGTACAGGGAAGTGGACTATGTACAAGGTAGTAGAATAATAGTAGACAAAGGAGCAAAGTTGAGTACACATGGCGCCTGTTTGCCAGGTTTTCACCATGGTACCTATCCAAGGTGCCACCGAAGTGGTTTTCACCATTGGATGAATGATTTGTCTTTACTATTTTTCATATTATCTAATTTTTTTGGTGTTACCAAGACGCCTGTTTGCTAGGTTTTCACCTTGATAACAATTTTTTTGATTTTTTTGATTTTTTTTGTATTTTTTCTAATTAAGACAAAGGCTCCTAGAAGCTATGCATAGAACTTCTTCATATGCATACTATTTATTGGTGAGGACAATGGTTCCTCTTCAGGAGTAGAGAGTTGGTACGCTCCTGATCCAAAAGCTTCTGTGACAATATAAGGTCCTAACCAGTTAGGTTCAAACTTTCCTGGTTTTTCTCTTTCTGCTTGATTCTTTGGGTTCTCCATTAAAACCAGGTCACCAATTTCAAAGTTCATGTTCAAAACTCTCCTGTTATAGCTACGACGAAGGCGATTCTGGTATGCTTGAAGATGGTCTAGTGCCTTCTGTCTTCACTCATCTAAAAATTCTAGCTCATGGAGTCTCGACACTTGGTACTCTTCATCATCAATATGGCCTTTTAGGGATACCCTTAGGGAAGGAATCTCGACCTCAATAGGTAAAATGGCTTCAGATCCAAAGACAAGTGAATATGGGGTAGCACTAGTGGGAGTACGAATACTTGTACGATAAGCCCATAAGGCAGGGTTAAGCTGTAAATGCCAGTCACAACCAGCATCATTGACAGTCTTCTTGAGGATTCTAATGATGGTCTTGTTAGATGCCTCTCTTGGCCGTTACCTTGTGGGTAGTATGGGGTGGAAAAGTGATGTTGGATATGAAATTCATCACACAAGCGGCGGACTTCTTGGTTCTTAAATGGGCGGCCATTGTCAGTGATTATGGACTGAGGGACACCATACCAACAAATGATATAGTTTAGGATAAATCTAGAAATTTGTGTGCCGGTAATGTATGTCATAGGAATGGCTTCAATCCACTTCGTAAAGTGCTCAGTGGCAGTGATAATGAACTTGTGTCCATTAGATGATGTGGGGTGGATCTTACCTATGAGGTCGAGTCCCCATTGGGCAAAGGGCCATGGTGACGTGATAGGACGGCTCCTGTGTCGGTCATGTATCAAATCTCCATGAACTTGGCATTGGCGACATTTTGTTACAAAGACATATGAGTCTTTTTCCATAGTAGGCCAATAATAACCCAGCCTCATAATCTTTTGGCTAAGGTAGGACCGCTAGAATGGGGAACCACATATACCCTCATGCACCCCACGCAAGGTTGCTTGTGCTTCAGTAGAATCAAGACATCTCAGAGGGATTGTCTAAAGCGCGTCTATATAGGGTGTCTCTCGACGATGGTATATTTGGACTTGCGAGGAGTGTTCTACGTTGGTTATTGGATAGGCCAATGGGTATGACATCGGCATGAAGGTAATCATAGATTTTTGTACCATGGGGAATCACCCGATGTCACACACCATTTCAGAATCCGGGATATCATATGGGATCAAAAGTTGTTCTACCAAGAACTCAAACTTAGGCACGTTGTTAGGAATGTCAAGAAGTGATGCAATTGTAGCCATAGCATCTGCTGCCCTGTTTAAAACACGAGGTATTTGATGAAATTTGACTTTGTCAAAGTACTCTTTAAAACTATCTGCCATGCACTTGTATGGAGTAAGCTTCTCATCCTTAGTCTCATAATCATCATTTACCTGTCTGATTACTAGTTGAGAATCACCATAAACCTGTAAAACCTTAATTTTCCACTTGACCGCCATGCATAACCCTGTCACTAGAGCTTCATACTCTACCATGTTGTTAGTACATGGAAATGCAATCCTGAATGACTTAGGGATGGAATCACCTTGTGGTGTGATAAACAGTATCCCAGCCCCTGAACCATGATTTGTATGTGAACCATCAAAGTACAGTTTCCATGTTATGTTTGTGTCAAATGTGAATATGAACTCATCAGGAAAGTCTGCAACTAATGGGTGATCTGCCTATATGGGTGCATCAGCTAACTGATCAGCAATGACCTGTCCTTTAATAGCCTTTCTTTCTACATACTGTATATCATACTCACTAAGTATCATAACCCACTTGGCCAGTCGCCCTGTTAATGCTGCCTTGCTAAGAAGATATTTCAGAGGATCTATTTTAGCAACCAACATTGTTTGATGGTTTAACATGTAGTGCCTCAGTTTTTGGGTAGCAAATACTACTGCAAGACAGGCACGTTCAATGTTACTATAATTGAGCTCATAACCAACCAAAGTCCGGCTGATATAATAGACTACCTTTTCATGACCTTCATCGTCATTCTGTGCAAGCAATGCTCTGAGTGATGAATGGGTTGATGTGATATAAAGAATCAATGGTCTCCCTTCAACAGGTGGCATTAAAACAGGTGGTGTAAGTAAATATTCTTTAATCAGTTGAAAAGCCTCTTCACACCTAGGTGTCCATGCAAAGGGTACTCCTTTCTTAAGTAGATGTTGAAAAGGGTGTGTCTTGTCTGCTAGCTGCACTATAAATCTTCTGATAGATTGCAACCTTCCTTGTAATGTCCTTAGTTGACTGAGATTGTTGGGTGGTGGCATGTCCATGATTGCTTTCACCTTAGCAGGATCTACTTCAATGCCTCGTCTAGAAATGATATAACCTAACAGTTTTCTTGACTTGACTCCAAACACACATTTCTTTGGATTGAGTCTCACATTATACTTCTCCAGCATCTGAAATACCCTGTCTAAAACTTGTAAATGTTCTTCCTGTGTCTTAGATTTTACAATAAGGTCATCGACATAATCCTCCATACAAGTGTGTACTAGATCGTGAAAGATAGTAGTCATGGCACGTTGATAGGTTGCTCCTGCATTCTTGAGTCTGAAGGACATAACATTCCAGCAATACCTTCCCCAAGGACAAGTGAAGGTTGTCTTAGGTTGATCTTTAGTGGCAATTTTGATCTGGTTATAGCCTGAGAATCCATCCATAAGGGACAACGTCTCATATCCTGTTGTCATGTCAACTATCATGTCAATATTAGGCAAAGGGAAGTCATCCTTAGGACAAGCTTTGTTGATATCTCTAAAATCGGTGCAAATGCGGATGCCCCCAGCTGGTTTGGTAACTGGTACAAGATTGGAAATCCAATCTGCATAGTCAGTAGGTCTGATGAAACCAACATCTAAGAGTTTCTTGAGTTCTGCCTTGACTAATAAAGCAATTTGTGGATGCATCTTTCTCAACTTCTGTTTTACTAATTTGGCACTTGGTTAAAGGCAAGTGATGTAGAAAAAGTTCAAGATCCAACAGAGGCATGTCAGCATATGACCAAGCAAAATTTATCTGTCTTTGTTCAAAGAAATCGTGGAACTCCGATTTCTCTTGTGTTGTCAATGACACTGCCAAATAAATCAATCGAGGATTCTCTTTTGTGCCTATGTTGACTTCTACTAATTCTTCCATGAGCATGGGTGACTTTTCCTGTGCAATGGGGAGAATGTTCAAACCTCCATCCTTAGGCGCCTCAGAGAGGTTTTCACCTTCGGATGCGTCCTTTCTTTTTACTTTTTCATTGTCTAGAGGTGCCTTTCAGTTTTCACCTAGAGACTCATCCTTTTTATCTTGTTTATTCTTTTTCTCATTTTTGCGACTGGAGGGTTGAACAGATTCCCCAAAATATGCTTTATTGTCCAAGTCAATGGTAAAACCAACTTTATGATCTCTGGTAGGTATGCCTTCACGTAATCCCAGGAACTCAGCAATTGCTTCGTCATTCTCAAAAGTGTCTAAGACAGGTGTATTTTGTTGATCCCAATCTATGAGTTGGGAATAAACTAAGGGCATGTCATCGTCAGAGTTATCAAAGTCTAATGGGGTCAAGGTAAAGATTGAATTATTCATGTGATTACAAAAGTCTTGTACCAAGTCTGTTTTTCTCTTGGGTTTGGGTTTAGGTGGATGAATAGGTGGGCCTAATGCCAAGGTTTGACTATCGGAAACAAGTGGTTGAGGTTGCCAAGAGGTGGGATCAAGTGATTCCCAATAGTAATGTTTAAACCATTCCTCTTTTGTCATTTTCTTTGGTGGACAAGAATTCAAAGGATTGGGTGAAGAACTTAACATCAAGTCGAGTTCTCCAAATAACTTGTCAAGGTCCATGGAGGAAGTAGAGGATAGGGAATCCCACTCATAATCGTTAGAATCGGGGGTCATAATGATGTTGGTCTACAGGTTCATGAGATGTCTTGGTATCTTCTGAAGCACGTACTCCCTCAAGTAAGGGTGATGGAGTACTAGGAATGCCAATCTAAATCGGTTGAAACCCTAGCCCTACTCCTTTTGGCCATTGAGAAACAAATATTGGTTCCACTCTGCCATCTTGGTTTAAACCTAAACCACTTTGTCTGTCATATCCTTTGCTTTGCATGATTTTGAAACCCTTTCCATATAGACTTGTAGGAATATGAGCAAGTAAAAGGGGTTCTTGATTATCTTCCTTGTACAGCCAGGAAGTGACATCTTCTATATCCACAGCCTCTTTGCTTAATTCACCCCATTTAGTGAAAGTTGTTGTGGGGGGAACATGTATAGTGATCATAGATTGTCCCCTACCTGCTATAGGTAAACCATATGACTTAGGAGGAACCAAATGGCTAACACAATAAGAAGTCTTCGTATAATACTCTCCACAACCCTTGTCTTGGATCTCGACCCTAGGAGTGGTAGGAAGTGGGGGTGAAACAGATGTTCGAGTGAGTGTGGACGGGTCAACATAAGAAGATGGTTTAGACGGTGAGGCCTCTTGGTTGACTGGCACTTGACATTGAGGGATCTCCTTTAGATTTGTGCAATACTGGAAAGGATCAAGATCACCATCTATAGTTATTTCGGTGCCATTGTAAGGGAATTTAAGACACTGATGATATGTGGAAGGGACCGCCTTCATGGCATGAATCCATGGTCTACCTAGCAGAAGGTTATAAGGGAGAGTGAGATCCAAGACCTGGAATTTTGTCTCCATTACCGTAGGACCAATTCTGATAGGAAGTGTTACCACCCCCTTTGATTTTCGTTCTTCATCATCATAAGCCTTAATGACAATACTCTTAGTGGTGTCTACGCATGCTTCTGAGATACCTAATACCTTAATTAGTTTTAAAGTGCATATATTTAACCCTACTCCTCCGTCTACCAAAACTCGTCTAACTTTGCTATCATTGACAAGGACTTCTAGATGTAAAGGGTCATTGTGGTTCATCTTGTCTGTGGCATAGTCATTCAGAAAATGTGGCATGATGATTATTGGTCATGTAGGGACCATGGTGTTCTGTAAAGCCTTATCGAGGATAGACCGATGCTCAGGAGAGATACGCAACAGTTCCAAGATTGAGATTTGGGCTGGGGTCTTCCCCAACTGATCAAGTAGGTTATATTGTAACTTGGAAGGTTGAGGTGTTTGCTGTGATGGAGGGCCTGAGATAGTAAACTTAGTACGACGAGTATTGACTGCACACTCAGGATTAGCATTGATAGTAATGGTATTGATGTTTTGATCAGCGGTGCAAAGGCAATGAATGATTTTGCCACTATCATAATCATGTTTGATACTCGCATAATTGGCGGACATATTGGTCTTGGTACTCGAACTAGGGACAGTTCCTTTCCCATGGTCATGTAATGGGTCTGAAAAGACCTGATGATCAGTGTTGGATGTCTTTTGTTTTTGTCCACTAACCTCAATAATTCTCTTGTCAACAAGATCCTGTATGATATTCTTCAGTTGTCGACAGTTTTGTAGGGTATGTCCCTTAGTCCTATGATAATCACAGAAGGAATTGTCATCCCACCAAGTTGGTTTAAACTGTCCTGGATCATATTGTCTTGGTTCCTGCAGTTGTATGAGGTTGTGTTGTAACAGTTGTTTGAACACTGACTCAATGGGTTCCCCTAAGGGAGTGAACTCACGTTTTTTAAATCTCCTTGGTTGTGGACGTTGAGTATTTGAGACCGTGTTAGGAGGTTGATTGACAGCATTAAGCGTGTTGGCAAAAGTATGAGGTCCTTGTAATGTGAGGAGGGGTCTTGCTTGTAATGTTTTAGCATCCACCACCCCATCATTGGTGACATTTTTGTTGCGAGACCAGAATCTGTTTCTGTCAGTGGGGGTGTTTTGTACGATTGGGTTTCTATTTGATATTGTCATTTTGATTTCACCCTTTTCAATAAGATCCTTCTCTATTATCACCCCTTTTTCCACTAGTTCTGAAAAAGATATGCAACAATGTACCCTTAAGTTACTCCTGAGTTTTGGATGAAGGTTTTCTTGAAACATTGTAACCTTTTGTTTTTCGGGTATCTTGACAGGACACCTACTTGCAATAGTTCTCCAACGTTGGAAGAAAGCAATGAATGTTTCACCTTCGTCTTGTGTTGTGTGGCACAAGGTTGCTATATTTATCTCATGGTCAATGTGGAAGGAAAATTGCTCCACAAATTTCTCTACTAGTTTGCCCCAAGATCTAATGCCAAAATCTAAACCTGAAAACCATTCTAGTGCCACTCCTACAAGACTTCATGGAAATAGCCTCATAAGATACGTGGGATCGTAAGCGACATCTATGCATATGGTAGAAAATTCCCTGATATGTTCTATTGGATTGCATTTGCCATTGTACTTAGGAAGATTCAGTATGACATATCCGTGAGGGAAAGGTGTCATGTACAATGATCTATCATAAGGGAATGGGCATATGTCCTTTGGTGAAAATGATTTCTTAGTTGAGACCGACATGTTATCCATTTGTGTTTGTAATGCGTGCATTTGTGTTTGCAGGACGTCAACTTGGGTCAAAGATGTGCTAGGAGGATTATGCGGATCCATGTATGTATTCTGAAATCCAAAGTCTCGTGATGGGTTTTGATTGAACATTGGCATCTGAGGTGGATTTGGATTTATAATATTGGTAAATGTATTCTGGTCTGGTATCTGCATAAATCGGTGTTGACCTCGGTTCTGTGTAAATGGATTTTGAGTACCACTTTGTGACAAGGGATTATGATTTAGAATTGGTGTGAATTAGTTTTGACTTGGAATCTATGTGGACGGATTCTGACTACCAATCTGTGCAAAGGGATTCTGATTCAGAACTGATGTAAATTGGTTTTGGCGTGGAATCTGTATGGACGGATTCTGATTACCAATCTGTGAAAAGGGATTCTGATTCTGAACCGATGTAAGTGGATTTTGTGTACCAGTTTGGGAGAGTAAATTTTGACTCAAAAACTATGTGAATGGATTCTGATTGCCATATTGGAAGGAGGGAATGCCCCCTGTTTGTGTAATACGCGGTATAGTACTAGTGACTTGAGCACTAGGTATGGCAATTGACTGTGGTATGGTACTTGTGATACTAGCATTAGGTATAACCGTTGATTGTAAACTTGTGGCACCGACATAAGGTGTGGAGGCTAAGGTTTTAGACCTTTTATTCCCAACAAGAGGACCGAAGGGAGTAGATGATGAAGCCCCTGTAGTGAAATTAAATCCCGACGTCATGCTAGGTGTACCAAATGGGGACGTATGGACTGTCGTACTCTGTGTAGACGTGCTAGATGGCATAGTCGTGCTGACCTGAGGTATAGTAGTACTAGCAGAAGTGGTATTTGTCCCTTGTGTTGGTTGAGTTTGTAAGGTACTAATGTCAAATCCTGGAGGTAAGGTAGCACCTTCAGTTAGCAATTTGCCTAAAAACCATTGACGATCATTTGCTAGGTACTCATCTACAAAAGAGGCAAACTCAGGGTCCTGTGCGGCAGCCTCTATGTCCTCTACTACAATGTGTCCTTGAGTGTTTCTAGTGGTGAATTTGTCTAATAAAGTCTTATGAGGTCTTGAAGAAAATGGATTGATGAACTCGTTTGGGTTCGACATGTTTTCTCTCTCTCTTCTTTTAGACCTAGTTTCAACCATGTAAGACAAGCTCAATATGCGGGAAATGAAAGACTATATCTAGAAACTGTATGACTCTATTCTATGTTTTTGGGGTTTTCTTATGCAAATAATGAATGTTCTAGGATGACACTAGTCTAGACTCTAAAGATGCAAAGTCTAAGCAAGACCCTAAAGTGATCAACTCTATAAACCCAAGATGAAGGGACCAACTGCCTAAAGTCAAACCAAGGTGTCAATTTAGTTAAGTCAAGGAACCAATGTAGGACGAAGATCAAAGACAAGTTGAGTTTCCTAACTAGACTGATGAGCTAGGATGACTCTCTGTAGGACAAAGTATAAGATGATAAGACTAGGTTCAATGATAGATTTCGTTGACACTATGACCTTTCTAGAGTATAGATGGTGGACTACTCCTAAAGTTTGTAAAAGTGACCTTTCTAGAAGTCTAATGCAAGGTGATATGTACCCTAAGATGAAGGTAAACTCTAACTAAAGACAACTATGGTAATGACTAAATGAACCTAAAGGATGCAAAATTGAGCAAATCATTTCAGGTTTCTGTTTCAAAGACTGTTTGTGTGAAGATCACTGAAACTGGTATAACCGTGTTGACTGGACAGTGACTGTAAATTTTGGTTTTCTGGTAATTAGATAGATGCGTCGTTTAATTTTCAGTTGTGGCTCAAAATTAACAGTTGCGGTTCAAACTGATAGATGCGACGGAATATACCAGATGCAACTCAAATCGATGTGATCAATATAACGCATGCAGTTTTTCCAAAGCGAAGCGAGCCAAACTGACAGATGCGACTCAAAATTAATAGATGCGACTCAAAATTACAGTTGCGACCCAAAAATAACAGATGTGACTCTAAAAATCAGATGTGTTTTTGGTGAATAGTTGCGACTCTGTGAATTTTCAGTGACATGAAATTTAAACTGACTCCGTTTTTCGTGATCAAATTCTGACAATCAAAGACAATCATAAAACATAGTGTTTTCAGTTTCAATTTTGGACTCAAAGAACATTTAAAGTGATAACAGACAAGCACATCCTAATAGGCCAAAGGCCTAGGGTTTGTATACTTGGTATAGCCCACCTAAATACCCCGGATTGGTGATGAACACCTTTCCTTCTCGAGAGCGGATAGCTTAGGAATTTGGTGGCATTGGCTCCCCTCCACGGCTCATTAACGTCTTTCGAGCACACCAATTCTGAATTCTTTGGGCAATGACCTCCCAAGAACTGCTATCTCTACTCAAGGGGATCAGTGGTGAGTATCTTCGGGCATGATACTGTACCCTGCACTAATACCAAGCAACGGCCACAAATAGGTTGGTCTCTACAACAAAAGGGTATTTAATTCGGGCATTCCGTTTGTGGGGTGTGATCCATACGGCACGAGTCCCCTTTCGGATCCATCTCGTCGGAACCACACTCGTGATTCTTGGGGTTTCCCCAAGAACCCACTTTTGTATACCGGCTGGAAGTCCCTCGGGTTCAGGGTGCTACCGGTATGAGTCGTCCTAGGGTGAGTACTTTTTCCCACCAGAACAGGCCCAAGTTCTAGAGTTGGTAACCGTTTCTCTTACACCCAGGTTCGTACAGATGCGCAAGGGGAGAGGATACTTCGATATACCAAATTGTAAGGGTAACTAGACTTGTGCTTTCGCACCAAACACAGTAGACACTTGTTAATTTTAACCAAACGAAAGATTTGCTATGCTACCAAACAATCTGTTTCAAAATTTAACTAGGGTCTTCGACAAGCGTCCTGCAGAAGATATCATTAGTAATTTTTCAATATTGTCTTCGTCAATCATCCTGCAAAAGCTTGTTAACTCCAAATGGCCATGCGCTGAAAATCAAATATCAGTAACACGAAAATCAATTGAAAAATCTAGATTGCCGAAAGCAGAAATAAAATTTTACCAGTCAATTGCGTCGCTTCGTTACCAGTTAGATGCGTCATTTCTTTTTCAGTTGCGGTTCAGGATACCAATTGCATTTTAGGAATTGTCAGATGCGTCGTTTCTCTGTCAGATGTGGTTCATAAATCCAATTGCAGTTCAGAAACTTCAGATGCAGTTCAGAAACTTCAGATGCAGTTCATAAATTCAATTGCGGTGCAGAAACTTCACATGCGTCGTTCCATACGAAAAATCTGCAAAAACAAAAATTAAAAGATCTACGGATTCACAAAGATGGTGTCTTCACGTCGGGTTCACCAAAATGTAACGCTGAAAATGAAAAGGCTTTACACAATAGACAACAAGGAAGATTAGAAGCACACATGTAAATAATACCAAAATCTAAAATGCAAATTCATTCATTAAGCAACAAAGAACATGGGAAAGTAAAAACGTAATTAAAAACTAGAACAATCTCACCAATCTTCAAACGTATTTCCATGATTCATCTCGATTTCCCTTCTCCATTTTGCTTGTGTAGTATAATTGCCCTCAGATTTTCAAGTTCGTGCAAGTATAGCCTAAGATAGTGATTAGCAAAATATCGAAGATTCAAGACAAAAGTGCTCTCCAAAGTTACAAAATTTGTGACAGAGATTGGAATGAAGAATGACAAATCAATTTATAGAAAATTGATTATTTGAACAACAGGCCAAGATTGAAAGATCAACGGATGGTTGAGATTGACTGATTAGACATGCATTATGTTAAGTGACAGTGATGACACGAGTGATTCGAATTAGAAATAGAATTAAAGATTAAATAAATGATTTAATCTTTAGTTTGACATTCGAAGACATAAGAATTATCTTTGCATGACAAATATAAAGATTGATTAAAGCAACTCTTTGTTCGAACGCACGCACAACACTTAATTAATTAAATAATAATATTTAATTAATATGCATGTGCACGCAAATGAGTTAGAACTGGACGATTGAATGGTTAGACGAGGAGATTACTCGAGAATGCCACTCAAACATCAAATGAATAGTTAACTGAACGATTAAAATAGATGTCGAGTTGAGTAAAAGTGAATACTTAGATAACTCACATAATTATCTAAAATATAGAAGAATGTGTTAAAATAGAATTTATGAATTAAATAATTCATTTAATTCAAGAGACAATATTCGAAGGATAATTAAATAAATAATATTTATTTAACTAAGTGATGAAAGGACTCAAAATGAATAATTAAATAAATTAAGAATTTATTTAATTATAGTTGAAATATGATAAAGAATAAATTAAATAATGATTTATTTAATTTAACCGGAAGAATAAGGTTAATTAGTAACATAATTAAATAACAAGCGTTTATTTAATTAATAGATAGAATAAAGAAAAGTGTGAATTAATTAAATAATTAAGATTATTTAATTAATAGAAGAAATAAAAGAAGATGAATTAATTAAATAATTAAGATTATTTAATCAATAGAAGAATTAAAAGAAGATAAATTAATTAAATAATTAAGATTATTTAATCATGACCATGAAGAATAAGAATTATGAAGAATATTGAAGTCGCGGGCCTAAACCAAATTTCGGTGTCTACACAGAGTTGAATGGAAAGAAATGGTTGCCTTAAGGTGATGACAAGAAATGCATAGCCATTAGACAGTGCATATGAACCTACAAGTTGTGACTTTTAATATATAGCCAAGAGGCAACTAGAAGAGGAATGTGAGAGGTCACTTGAAGAGTGGGTCATTGGGGATGAAGGCAGAAGTTCATGGAAATCAACATGTTAAGAGAAGGTTGCAAGTAAGATATGAGATACCTGGGTATAGGAGAGACGAGGGTTGGATAGAGCAAAAGGGCAATGGAATTTCTTGAGAATGTGATGTTAATTTTCATTGAAATAAAGTTATTTGATTTCGAATTTGAGTTTTTTGTTGAAAGAAATTGTAATTCGATTGTTAATTTGACACAAGTAATTGTCAAATTGGGGTAAATTGTTCGTGGATTTTATTGTAATCTGAGTTTTGGAATAATGTGAGAGAGTTGGGTTTTTCTTCTTCATCAAATTGTAAACTAAAAAAAATGGTGATGCAAGATTACTTGTGGACCTAGATGCTCATGCATTAATTAGAGTCATAGATTCTATCAAACATCTAGTATTAAATTGTTAAAATCATTATATTTTTCTCTAGGTCATTTAGGTGCCCACAAACCTAAACCTTATTTGCATATTCAAACTCTAATGTGTAGAAATGATAGTGTAATTTTTGGTGTTTGTTGTCTATTCATATCACCATTTAGAGTTGATATCTAAAACATAAGAGATGTTTAAGGATGTGCTTTTAGAAATTTACTAGGTGAGGACATTCTCCTTTGATCAAACTTCTCTTTCAATTTAGAAGTTTTAAGATACTGATTGAAGACACACGAAATAATCATATAATATACATAATTAACTTAGATGTTAAGATCATATTGATGATATACTTATATGACAATGCAATGTATAAAAAACTCTCAAACTATATCTTGGATTCTAAATCTATCACAATGAAATAAAATTTATCATTTATATATTACTCTAATATATAATCAACATAATTGAAAGTCAATTCAATAAATAACATTTAACAAACAAGAAGCCAAATTAAATCTAAATTTAAATTTTGAACCTAAAAGTTAAGACTAATTTTATTAGAATGCTCCTTTATAATTGTTTCCATATAGCTAAGGAAGGATCCTCCATTTGGGTTGTGATATTATGTAAAACCCTATCCCGCAACCTAGAGGATGATGCAACTTACACCAAAGTATTAACCATTGCAAGATAAATCTAACACATAGAAATGTATTAAACATATTTCCACAGATACAACACCATTACATCTAATAATGAATAGATCATACATATTATTACAATTACATCACAAAGGTTCACCTCAATACAAATGAGGTATTACAATTATACATAATGAACCACAATTACAATGAAGAAGGAGAAGAACAACTTCAGAGAACCACGCGAGCTCCTCGAACAAGAAGATCCCACCATCACGAATAGGAAGAGAAACTCAACAGTGTAAGATGCACACCACCCAACCATCTAGTACCCGTAGGCCCAGCCCCCGTGCTAGGAAATAGTAACAAGAAACCAAGACAACCTATTACCTCTAAACACAGGCAATATACAACAATAGTTACAAAATAGATAAACAAGAATTAAGGTCACATTGCTTCCAGAATCACAAAATCAATTACCAACACAATACAGTAAACTGACGGTTGACATAGGAGTGTCATCACAAAGGTTGCATTGGTTATCCAAAGGAGATCTTCCTAGGTCTCGACCCCCCTCTAGGGTTATCTTGGTAACTTCTTACGATTTCGGCCCCACATGCATACCAGTGCTGAATCGGTTATATTTCGAGAAGACAAGATAACGATCTAGCCATTCTAGGCCTTCTCGACTCATCTCAAGTCTCATACAAGCCCTTGAGCCAATGAGTGAGGCTAAATATCTTGTTATATGTGTTAAACTAATAAATTATTTAATTCCCACTTGATTATACTGACTCCCACACGAGTTGTCATGTGACCACTTTGTGTCCCATCCCTCGCTGGAAGCCACTCCCATATCGACAACACAACTCAAACTACATGCCAAGGGTAGACAGTGCACTAAGAACTGATAACAATAATCAATACACCTCAAAAGGTAACACATCTCGATGGATGTCTAATACAGAAACCCAATACGTGCACTACCCAAGAAACTCAAAGGGTCAACTAAAGTTACCACAACTCTTTCACCATTACAACTCTAGAAGACTTAGATTCACATAATGACAAATACTTCCCCCAAGTACATAATTACAGAAACACGTGCTTTTCAAATACAATTCAAGAAAATAACAAATACTATCATTTGGATTTCCTAAATCCATTACAATCAATTCTTGCATATTAAAATACATCATCCAAAACACTATTTTAATTTAATAAACTAACAACGAAACAATTAAATATTTCACTTTCAAATCTCAACTGCTCTTAATACTTAACTCAATTTCTTTAATTAAATATTCAATCTTTCTAATAAAATTAGTTTATTATAAAACACTTACTTGTGCATTGCATGCATTAATTAACAATATAATATTCATTTAAATAAATATATATTTTCTAATTACATAATCTAATTATTTTTTTCCTAATATTCATTTTAAAATATCTAATTGTGCATGTGCATGCACCTATTTAAAAATACATTTAAATATATTTATATTTAAATATTCTAAACTTATATCCAATTTTTTTAATATATATTTTTTAAACAAATAAATAAATATATAAATTAATTTACAATTTTCAAATAGTATTGCTCATAAAATCAGTCTGTTGTGACTTTAATAATTTGTGTTTTCAGATTTGGGTTTCTCTGAAATTTTTACTGAAGGTGCGTAATTCAGCCATCTAAAACATAAAAAAATAGTTAGCCCTACCCAATTCATAGATTTTGAATTATGATTAATTTAGTGGCGCACTCTCTCTCTATTTTAATATTCGAATTACCAGAGGTTTCTAATTATTTCAGTTTTTCCAAATTTATGAAGATTTCATTTTCAATCCTACAGAGGTTTTTTAATTTTTCAAATACTTTTCTTTTTGTTAAAAATCATTCCCTACAAGGATCTAAATCTTTAATGGTAATTTACTATTTTCTACAGAAGAATTCATTCCCTACAAGGATCTAAATCTTTAACGGTAATTTACTATTTTCTACAGAAGAATTCATTCCCTACAAGGATCTAAATCTTTAACAGTAATTTTCTATAGAAGAATAAATTATATTTTCACAAGAAGAAGTTTCTAAGTTTTGATTTAAATGTAATAGAAGTTTAATAATTTCACTATAATTTCTTTTTGTATAAATCTAAAAATCCATTCCCTACAAGGATCTAAATCTTTAACAGTAATTTACCATTTTTTACAGAAGAATAAATTATGTTTTTACAGGAAGAGGTTTCTAAGTTTTGATTTAAATTCAACAGAGGTTCAATAATTCCACTATAATTTCCTTATGTATAAATCTCTTTCGAATAAACAAATTATAAAATACTTTTCTTTTTGTTAAAAATCATTCCCTACAAGGATCTAAATCTTTAATGGTAATTTACTATTTTCTACAGAAGAATTCATTCCCTACAAGGATCTAAATCTTTAACGGTAATTTACTATTTTCTATAGAAGAATTCATTCCCTACAAGGATCTAAATCTTTAACGGTAATTTTCTATAGAAGAATAAATTATATTTTCACAAGAAGAAGTTTCTAAGTTTTGATTTAAATTTAATAGAAGTTTAATAATTTCACTATAATTTCCTTTTGTATAAATCTAAGAATCCATTCCCTACAAGGATCTAAATCTTTAACAGTAATTTACCATTTTTTACAGAAGAATAAATTATGTTTTTACAGGAAGAGGTTTCTAAGTTTTGATTTAAATTCAACAGAGGTTCAATAATTCCACTATAATTTCCTTATGTATAAATCTATTTCGAATAAACAAATTATACAGAGGATTTTTAATTATTTTCTACAGAGGTTTCATTTTCACAGCAATCTTTTAAAAGAAAGTAGCAAGAACTTCTACATTATTGAAAAATCCTTTTCTAAAACATTTTCAATTTGCATTACAGTAATAAAATAACTTTTCAATACAAAATTCACAAAAACTAAATAACCTGTTACAGAAGAATTTGCCTCAATAAAATGTTGTCAAGTAAAAATTCTACAGCAAAATAATTCTAAAACAAAAGTTATTAAAGTCGCAACAACAAAAAACACAGCCAAAAATTCTACAGCAAAATAATTCTAAAACAGTTTCCTTAGAGAGATCCACAATTTCCTCACCAATTTTTCCACAACCCATACAAAACTTTTTCCCCGTGAAACATGAATGAATTTTCAACAATTAGATAACAAATTTCTAACTCCTAGTTATCTTAAACAAAATATTTTTTCTCTCAACAATTTAGATATTTTTCATTTGCATGCATTTAAATATAATAATATTCTTATTTATTTAATCACTGTTTATTTTAATAATAAAATTTTACTCAACAGCATAACCAAATTAAATTAATTTATTAATTTATTTATTCTAAAGTCTTCACAACAATAATTCATTTAATTAAATATTTAAATTAAATATACATTTAGTCTACCAAATTAAATTTACACAATAATAAAATACCCAGAACAACAATGATAAAACTAAGACCAAACTCAAACTGACGACACACTGTACTAGGGTAAAGGTATGACTAGATAGCTCGTTACTATCTCCCAATATTAATGTTGAATAGTGGACACGCTCAGACCTGTGAAACTAGGTGAAGCTAATGTCCTATACCTACAATCCTGCAAACAAGCAAATGTCGCACATGTATATAGATAGTAATTCATACACACTGTGAAGAGAGAATCGCAGAAATCATAGGGCACTCGCAAGCGAGTGATGCAATATCGTTCTTTTCACCCATACAATGTCACATCAACTGACGAGATAATATATCAATTAAACTACGATAAGCAAATATAGCAATGTCATCACAACTAAGCATCTATGCAAATATAAAGCATATTAACAAAATCATCATGCATATAATGTGTCATCACATCAATAAAGTCTATCATCGCTCCACTGTTAGCGATAGAATAACCACAACATAAAACATAGTCTAACAAAGTATTTGAGCTATCAAGAAAAACATAAGAAATCGGAGGGGTGTTACATATTATGATCTGGTGAGATATTGTCTAGTCCTAAGATTTCATTTTCAATTTAAAAACAAAGCTAATATTTCAAGATAATTAGCATCTCTTGGGATTTGATATAATCTTCTCCCTCTTCCAATGATGCCATGCTCAATTTCCAAGCATTTTCCTAAGCCCAATCTTCCTTTCAAGAAAAATGAAAATGAAAAAAAATTTAATATATTTTAGTCCACGTTTTGGTGGGGGATTATTTTTATATAAAAAAGTTCATATGTATATTTATGTCTCAATGTGAAATCATAGTGTTTGTCTTAGAGTTAGGTTACTTAAAATGTTCTTATATTAACTAGCATACATATATTAAATATTAATATATATAAAATACACTGAGAGTTATCCTTCTCGAGGTGCTTATTTTCATCCTTTTTAACCCTCTCTAATTAAACCCTAACCTTAATCTTTATTCAAGCCTAATTTTATTTTAACACTAACCCTAAATAAATTGAATCCCTAACCATAATCATAACCCAAATTGAACTGTAATCGTAATTAAACTCTAACCCAAACCTAACCAAAATCTAATTCAAACTTGATTGTAAAACTAATTTAACTCTAATACTAACCCTAAGTGTAATTAATCCATAACCCTAGTTGAATGCTAATTGAACCCTAACCTTAACCCTAATCAAATCTTAATCCTAATCAAATCTTGATTGAAACCCTAATTAATCTTATAAATGAATTTTGATTGAACCCTAACCCTAGTTGTGCCATAACCCTAAATCCAATTGAACTGTAGCCCTAACTTTTAATGAAAGTGCTTCCCTCACCCTAGGTGAGAGGAGATTTCTTTCTATTAATTTCTTTTTTATTCAATTTTTCTTATTTTCTTTCTTAGTGTTATTTTTATGGTATTATTACATCCTTCACTTTAATTAAGGAATTAAATTTATTGCACAACACAATTTAATGTTTGTGGTGTCATTTTGAATGAGATAATCAATAGCATGCACTACAATACTTTAAATTCTAAAACATTTAAGATGCATACTCATTCTAGGGATTTTAGGGTGCATTTAAAAAAGAGCTTGAAGTGCATACACCATCCTATGCAAAAGGTATGACTTTTTGGACACAACCTAACAAATATACATTTAAAATATTAATATTATTTTGAATTAATATCATTTAAAATATTTTTCAAATTTATCTATGTTGATGTATGTTAAAGATATAGAAAATCCAAACTCTATACTATTTATTGTTAATTTAGATTATGTTTTATTAAATTGTTAAAAAAATTAAGTTGTTTATAAATAATTTCAAGTTTTTAATAATTAACTTGGCATTGTGTATAAAGGATTTAAATTAACTATAAAAATAAAAAATATATAAAAGATTATAGATAATTTAATTTAAATAAGTTATGGATTGAATCAAATTAGACCTAGTCAATGGATTAAATTCCAATTTCTCATCACCAAGATTAGTAATGGGCAAGATGAGAGCATAAGATGATTGTCTACTCTAATTTTGAAATATATCATGCAAATATATTCAATTACTACTTTGAACAAAACAAATATTCTTTTATATCATTTATGGCAGGCCTGGAATTTGACGGTCACCCCTACCTATCATATGAAAATTTTATGACGGTTTGGTCATTTAAATGCCTAGAAAAAATTGTTTAATTTATGAATTTTTATATAAAATCTTTTATAAATGCAATATCTTTTCAGAAAACAATGATAATTATTAGTAATAAATATAAAAATCCGCTACTATAATTAACAATTAAAAAAAGTTTCTAAGTTTATATTAAAAACAAATCTTGTTAAATATATTAAAAGTTAAAAATAATTATATTCTATTTTGAAAAGATTCTAAATTAATATATATTTTTATAATAATATTATAAATCACATATTAATATAAAAAAATGATAACCATTATAAAAATGTCAAAGTTTCTAAATTCATATTAGAAAGTATTCAAAAAAGTTATATTCCAATCTAAACTAATTTATCATTTTATAATAAAATTGTAAAATGATATATATTATAAATTAAAATACTATATTATATTTTTCTTATAATAATTTTTTACGGTTTAATAAAAATATAGCAAGTCAAACTATACGGTCTAATAAATTTTATAGCTGTAATATATGGTCTAAAATTGAAAAAACGGTCAAATAGACCATCAAATTCCAGGCCTGGTTTATGGCTTGTAATCAATATTACATGAAAATAACCTCATTTATAATATTAGCAATTTCTAATTTAACACAAAAGTAAATTATTTTATCTAAGAAAAATCAAGATAACATGAAGATAAACTCATTTATGATATTAGCAATTTCTATTTTAACACAAAAGTAATTTATTTTATCTAAGAAAAAATCAAGATAATATAAAAATAAACTCATTTATAATATTAACAATTTTTAATTTAACACAAAATTAATTTATTTTATCTAAGGAAAAATCAAGATAACATAAGATAAACTCATTTATAATATTAACAATTTAATATTTAACACAAAAGTAATTTATTTTATCTAAGAAAAATTCAAGATAATATGAAAATAATTAGGTTACTAGAATGATTTGCTTAAAACCTATAAAATGTTATGCTATCATTGTTTAAGGATTTTGAATGGTTATTGGTTTTGGAGTCTTAGTTTTAAATAAATATTAATTAGATTTATTATTATATTTAGAAGTTGCTATTTTTTATTATATTTTATAAGAATTCATTTTTTTGACTTATATAATATGATTGGATAAGTGAAATGTTTATAACAAGTATACAATATGAAGTCAAGTTATTAGATTGATTGTTAATAAATTAACAATAATGATTAAATTTATAAGTTTTTGCAGTCTATAATTAAGTATGGATAGTTTGATGGTAGAAACTTTATACATATAAAAACATGATAAATATGTGTAAATTATTTTAATAAGGTTTGATCACTATGAAAATCATAAAATTTGATAAAAGATATAATCTTTTGATAGGTTATGATAGTAATTGTGAGAGTTTCTAAATTTATTACATGATAGTTTTTAGTATCAATGTTGTAGATCACACTCCATGATCTATCATATTTTTTACAAAAATATGATTTTTATATGAAATCTGAAATTACCAACCAAATCTATTTATCCTTACAAAAAACTAAGTTTTTTCCTATAGGTCCTTGATTGATTTCTTCTTAGATGCCCAACAAAAAAAGACTAGTTCACTTTCCAATCTTTAAATGCTATAGTATTGAGATGATTCACTCATAACAATGGCAAAAAATTGATAGCAAAGATTTTTTTTAAAGGCATTGTTAGCATTCTACATAACTCTCATAGCATTAAGAATATTATTTTATTTTAGTTAAATATTGTGTGTACTCTATCTTGAATTACTAATTAATTTTGAATTATACATATTTATAAAGAAATATAAGCATCCTCTACATAGAATAGATAGGCTATTTAATGAAATAAAATATATTTTTATATTAAGAAAAATTTACAAATATGGTTTCTATGATTAACTATTTTTTGGTGTTTGGAGGTATTCACATCGCCATTTAGAATTGGTATTTAAAAACAAGAAGTGTTGAAGAATGTGTCTTTAGGAATTTATTAGGTAAGGACATTCCCCTTGATGAAACCCTTGTTTCAACAATTTTAGAATAATGATTGAAGATGGCATATGGCAAATTCATTGCCAGCAATTCACCGATGGAAAATTCACCGCCAACAATTCACGGCGGAAAAATTCACCATCATGACAATTCACCACGGCAAAAAATTAATTGCATGAATTTATGGCGGTTAATTTTCTATGACGGTGAATTGCTGGTGCCGGTGAATTTTCCCATGGTGAATTGTTGATGGTGAATTTTTCATCGGTGTATTGCTAGCCGTGAATTTTCCTGGAACTGATTGAAGACACACAAAACAATCATACAATATGCATAATTGATATAGATGTTAATATCATACTGATGCAATAATTTTATGATGATGTATTGTATAAGAAAACTCTCAAATTATGCCTTAAATTCTAGATTATCATAATGAATTAAAATTTAAGGTCAAAGTCATAGTTGCCCCAATTAATTTTCTTGGAAGGCTCCTTTACAAACATTTGATGAGTTTTGATACTTGGAAGGCTCCTTTACAAACATTTGATGAGTTTTGATATATAAGTAAGGATGCTCCATGTGGGTTGTGACAACTCTGATCTAGTGAGATATTATGTGGCCCTAAGAAACAAAGATAATATTTCAAACTTCAAGGAAGCTTAATTCACACAATCTCTTGGGATTTCATATAATTTTCTCCCTCTTTCAAAGACGCCATGCTCAAATTCCAAGCAATTTCCTACGCCCTTTCAAGAAAAAGAAAATGAGAATACTTTTTAACTATTATGGTGGGGGAATATTCTTATTAATTGTTTATATAATATGAGGGGGTACCAAAAAAACATCTGAATTTATGTCTCAATGTGAAATCGTAGGATTTGCCTTAGATTTAGGTTAATTAAATTGTTCTTATATTCATTATTAAGTTATTAGAAATATTTGCTTAAAACCTACAAAATGTTATGTTATCATTATTTAAGGATTTTAAATGGTTACTTGTTTTGAAGTCTTGATTTTAAATAAATATTAATTGGATTTGGTATCATATTTAGAAGTTGTTATTTCTTATTGTGTATATTGAAGAATATTAATTGGATTTGATATCATATTTAGAAGTTGTCATTTCATATTATATATGTTGAAAAATTTATTATTTTTTGACGTGTATAATATATATAGATGGATGGATGGATGGATTAGCAATATTTTTATAAGAAGTATACAATTTATGAAGTCAAGTTATTAGGTTGATTTTTAATAAACTATTAATAATGATTAAATTTATAACTAATGTGGTCTATAATTAAGTATGGATAGTTTGATGGTAGAAATTTTATATATATATATATATATATATATATATATATATATATATATATATATATATATATATATATATATATAAAATAAAATTTTATTTTATGATAGCTTTTAGTATCAACATTTCAAATCACACTCCATTATACATCATAATTTTTTACAAAATATGATTTTTATTTGAAATCCGATACTACCCACCAAATCTTTTTATCCTTATCAAAAACTAAATATATTCGTACACATCCTTCACTTATTTCTTCTTGGATAGAAAAGACAAAATATTTAGTTTCCTTTACCAATATATAAATTTAGTAGCAAAAAATATTTCCATGACATTACTACCATTCTACATAACTCTCATAGCAATAAGAATATTATTTTATTTTAGCTATCTATTGTGTGTAATATAATTTTAAATTATATATAATTCTAAATAAATAAAACCGTCTTCTACATGAAATAGATAGGTTAATTAATGAAATATTTTATATTAAGAAAATTTACAAATATGGCTCATATGAGCAATTGACTAAAAAAATATTAATTTAATTGGCAATTTTTTCCTTTTTTTAGAGAAAAATAATCTTTTGTAATCGCTAGAAGTCTATGGAAAATCTTGGCAAATTATATATTTTTTAAAACCAATAAAATATTGTCATTGGTGATTAAAACCTATTTTTAAAACAAAAAATATATTTTTGTTGGCAATTAAATATATTTTCAAACAAATAAAAAAAATCATTGGAAAATTAAACATAATTTCAAACCAATAAAAAAAATCATTGGCAAAATAAACTAGTATGCCAATAAAAAATCATAGCGTGGGTGGCGAAAATATCAAATGATATATATTGTTCTATTTCGGGAAAAAATTCTCACACATCAAAATTCCCTCATAGAGTGTCTAGAATGGGGACAAGTGTCAACATATTTATTATATTTTCTTAAGTGAAGTGTTATATTTGAAGCCAGATGTCAACGCAAATTAATATAACTGATGACCATTCGATGAATGTTTGATGGATGACTATAGTTGCATTCTGAAAGCAAATGTCTGAAGCACTAGACTTGGGAATTCAAACCTCTTGAATGACCCTATAACCGTTAGATTTCCAAGTATCAATGGTTGACCTTTTATTACTTATTAAATCACTTAAAGTCATGACACCCAAAATAATATTTTATCATTGACTGGCTATTAGCAGTTGAAGGTCACTTAAGTTATGACTTAAGCCTTTGAAGTCATCGTGGTGACTGACCCCTTGACCTAGGCGATTACCAGTTATGTAGAGTATCAAATACTATCATCTCCTAACTCTGGTGACAAATATTTGCTCATGGAAATCAATGGTTGAGATCAACGGTTAACAATCGAGCAACTCTCGCACGCTCACACTACACAGAAGGTGATGTCATCAATTTTTTGTGGTAATGTAAGATTGTGACATCTGTCCTCGGTAGGACCGAGCTCATTTTTAATGGTCTAAAAGGAAGCAACGGCCAACACTAAGTTTGTCAAAGATCAACGGCTATTGCAAGATCGCAAATTGGAAAGGCTCTAACAGAATCAAAATTCGATATGCAAAAATGTGATATAACCATTCGATGAATGTTCAATGGATGGTTGTAGTTGCATTCTAGAAGCAAATTCCTAAAGCATAAGACTTGTGAATTCAAACCTCTGGAATAATGCTAGAACCATTAATTTTAAAATATCAATAGTTGGTATTTTATTATTTATTAAATACTTAAAGTCATGACTCAATTTTTTTCAAAATAATATTGTCTCATCAAGTGGTGAATTAAATGTTCAAGTGTTGAGTATTGATGTCTTTGTTCTATATATACTTCACCAACTTGATGTTCTTCATATCATTTATAATATATTTGGCTTTTCTTTCTTTTTTCTCTATTCACAATTTTACTGTGATATTATGGAGTCTCATGGTGTTTCATGCTTCCCAAATGTTTTTGGGAGAAAAGAAGCAATGATGCATACAATAGAGGAAAGTTGGGTATGGTTTTTACTATTCCTTGTGTATAGGTTGAGGAGGCTATAAGAATAATTGTGGGTAGAGAATGGCTTCAGAACAACCCTCATGCTCTATTTTTTGAGGTAGCTTCTACTTTCTTGTCCAATTACATGAACATTTTGTTGGATAAAGATTTGGTGAAGACATTGGCAATACGTTATTTGTAGCCTTTCATTTACTCTATTTCTTCATTGGAGTTGACACTCAAGCATTACAATTTTGAATGTGGGTTAGCACATATTGGTGGAATCTTTCCCAAAGTTGAATTGGCTGCTTCTATAGTGCAAACTCTTGCTCTAATTGTTATGAGGTGTGGTCTAGTTTGTGATACGATAAATGAATCATTATAGAGTCTGGAGTTTTGGAGGAAGGATTTGGGTGATTCCCTTTTCTTCTCTGCTCTTACTTTGTTCAATTTGATTCACCTCCTACTCAAACACCCAATTGAGGGCCTCTGTTATTGTTACAAAAAAAAATAGTAATAAATTGTGTCTATATTTTATTGTACATCTCTTGTAATATGTATTTTATGACTAGTTTTTTGTCATAGTTAGTGGATTTTTGGCTAGGTTGGCTCTGTACTTCAGTCTTGAACTACTTATTTTAAAATACTTTTCATGGATCCATTCTTGTAAATCCTTTTTGCTTTGTTCAATATAAAAATGTGGCTTTTAAGACTAATTATCAGCATATAGTTTTGATCATAAGTGAGCAAAATTTATTGTGACTTATTAGTGGACATTGATAATGATTAAGCTACAAATTTCCATTTAATTCTTTCTCTTTTCAATGCTTCAAAGTACTCTACCTGTCATTTAATTCTCAATATTTTTATCAATTTTTGCATATCCACCAAATTGTATTTCATTGAAGAAAATGTGGTTGCAGTATTGTGGATTAACACCATATGTACATCCGAAGCGAGTGAAATATTTGATTTGATAACTTGATACTATAAATGGTAGAAAGTATGGCACATATTTTCTTTTTATCGATTCCACATATTTGCCAGATTATCTTTCTTTGAAGAAAATGTGGTTGTGGTACCACAAATTAATGCAATATGTACCTCTGAAGTGAGTGATTGGATAACTTGATATTGAGAATTGCACAATGTATTCTACATGATGTTGCCATTAATCCAGTGATGAATTGAAATAATATTTGTAATTATTTCATATCATTTGAGTGGCATGCTTGAAATCTTGTTAGCTTGAGGTACAGTGTGCATGTAGCTAGACATTAATCAAAATAAAAATTGTTAGTGTAAGTGGCTCTCACATGATTGAAGTTGGTTACTTGGTTAGTGCAAAAAATAAAAATTATACCTCACATGACTCACGAGTAAATAGGGATCATGATGGTGAGCTTAGAGCTCATAAATAGCCCATAAATAGGGGTAATGTGCATAACTGAAATCATTCGTAGAAGGCTTTACTATTGAGTGTAATGTTCTAAATTCTCATAAGGGTTTTTATTTTTTAAGGTTAATAAGGAATAAGATGATGTGGTATTATTGGGGATACTCTAAATTCTCTTGCCTCTAGTTATGTAGTTATAGAGTAAAAGACCCAATTCCATCAAGTTTAGAATGGGTGGAATTGGAAAGAAGTTGATCTGGTTTACCTAGATTTTGAGATAGGTTATGAACCAAGATGAGGAGCTTAGATGGAGATAAGTGCTTTCACAAAGAGTGTGCCCACATAAGTATTTTAATCTTTCTTGCATTCAAATCTGACGACTTCTCATACTCCATTTTGATGTAGAGCCCCTCAAAAAGGAACTATGGACTTTCAGACTCATTGTGTACTTTTTGGTGCCTTCGAGCTACCTAAAGATGGTGGTAGAAAATTTACTACCCCTTACCTTCTACCTAATTCTAGTTGGTAACTAGGATAGGTACATTTTATATCTTCACAACCCCCATTTCCCAAGCATGGTAGGAAAGCCCTATGGATTCTCAAAGTTATTTTTTTGGTAGTATGGTATGGATCTCATAGTCACCACTACCATCTTGGAATCAATTGTTTCATTTTGGGTTGTTTTGGTAGGTCAAATTAAGCATATTATAAATGTAGAACCATATTTGAGATCCCAAGATCCAAACCATGGTTGGCAAGCCCTGTGGTTTGAGAATATGGTTTGTATTCCATTACCACCAATAGCATCTTGGAATCAATTGTTTCTAATGTAAAGTGATATGTGTCATTTATACAAAAAAAGAGCTTGCATGCTCTACCCATCTTTAAAATATATCTAGTAATGTAACAATATAATTAAATTGTAATAAAATAAATGGTTGTGTCATTCTTCAATATTCATTTACAATAAAGAATTATTTTGTGTTCAATGTCTATGTAAATTATACAAGTAATTAGCAATAGCATTAATGTTTCTAGCAGAATAGCAATAGCACTTGCACATAATGGAATAAAATAATGGAATGAATTAAACTTAGAAAAATTATATTTTTTCCTTTAATAAATTAAGTATTATATATTTATAAAATATTTGCATGCAGATGTAAAACATAAAGCAATACAAATGAAAAAAGAAAGTTGCCAACAAATTGACAAAAAACACTAAAAGTTGTCACTCTTGCTAGGGTTTGTCGAAATGTTATTTCTATTTTTTTGTTGACCTACTCCCCCAGTTCCCGGTATCATTAGTCATTTTATTAAGTCCTTTGTAACGTTAAGGTACTGGTCCCTTGGCCTTGATCCTCTCATATTGCTTACTTAAGAAGAAGATTTTGCATGTGCTTAATTAAATGGCTTTAGTGAGCCTACACTTTATGGTTCCGCGAGTCCACAGATAGTTTTATAAAGGTTAAGTTAATTTCCACATAACCACAAAAAGGGAGATAGGTGTCAATCAATGTCTTACTTTTAAAGGGATTACATGAGTCCATAGGATGCTTCAAGTAGATCTATATGTGAGTTATGGAACCATGGAATGGACATGTGGACTCATCTCAATGTCTCCAACAAGTTTTCTATCAAAGGTAAATCTCACGAGGATTGTGTATCCTAGTGTACTAAAGTTTAAAACAACTTTAAAACACATGTTTATTGTTTATATCATAAATTACTCAACTGTTAGATGAACATTTGATGGATATTTGTAGTTGCATTCTGGAATGAAATGCACAAAGCACTAGGATTACAAACTCAAACCTCCAAGATCACCCTATAACCATTAGATTTACAAAGATCAATGGTTGATAATTTGTTTCAGATGGAACATTTGAATGAAATTTGTCATTGAAGGCACCTCGTGCCGAAAGTGATTAATTAATAGAAGGTATAGAAATGTAGGACAAATATAATGTACTAATTGTATAGTCTAAAGGCAAAATTTTATTGTTTCATTCACTTTAATATTCGAAAAAACTAAAAAAAAAAAGTGAAATTTCTACTACTAATTGATTTAATTTTAAGTGATAGTTAACACACATGGAGATTTTAGATTGCTCATTACAGTGCACCAGGCAGATTCTGGGTTTCAACAAACTTACAAAGCCAGTGCACCCTTTTCAATATTAATCTTTTCAAGAATCAAAATCTAGATAAGTGAAAGACAAAATTCCAACATTTCATCGTTTCTTAAATTGTTTCTTAAATTCTTATTTTGTCAAACTTTGGGTTTAGGGTTGAGAACTTAAGAGACTTGACGAAAAATAAGGACTTAAGATGGATTTCATACTGTACAAGCATGTCTACCACCATTAAAAGACTAGTTGTTGGGAAAGGTAAAGAAAATTTGGATAGAAAAATAGATTATGTTGGAATGCTTAAAACTTCAGGTTTCACTAATGAATACCATGATATTTATGATCCTGAAATCTATGGTAGGCTTACCTCAAAACTTAGATTTTCATGTGAGAATAAGGCTGCAAAGAAAATGAAAATTACTAGTGCCATTGCACCATGGGTAATTGGATTAGGGCACATGATGTTACATGAGTTTTTCCCTTGCCCATAATGTATCATTGTCTATGGCCACAATTATGATGATAACAAAAGAGTAATTGTCAATAAAGATAGAAAAGAAGAAATTTTATCCATTACTATAGAAGAGTTTGGAAATGTGTTGGGGTTTACAACCAAAGAATTTGGAAACATCTAGATTGACCTAGAAAATCTTGCTAGTGATTATGAAGCAATGGATGAAAGGGAGGAAAATAATTTCCTAAATAAAATAGTTCAAGATTGTCATAGCAACTTATTGAAAATTAATCATAAGCCTCCTTATGATTTTGTAATTTTTAGACAATGGGTTTAGGATACTACTTACATGCTAGCATTTTTCCTCAAACTGGATAACAATCGGGAAGTGGATGCAAGCCTCCTTGAAATGGTATTTAATATCCATTATAATAAAAAACTTGTCAATTATAACTTTCTTGAGCGCATTTTAGAATCCATGCATAAACAATTTTTAATGATTAAAGGAGGTTCCACTAAGACATTTAGGTTCACAATCTACTTGTGCTATTTTTTTTAATTCAAATTTAGTGGAATATTTCAAACCAACAAGCTTCAAATTCAGCCTATACGAATGTTGAGGAAAAGAAAATGGCTCCAGTATATGATTGGACCACTAAGATAAGGGTGCATGATTCTCGAAGGAACTACAATTATTTGTAGAATACTTTTTGTTTGCATTGTATCAAGCAATTACAAATACTCCAATGCGTAGATTGCCTATGTCTTATAGAAGTTCCATTCAACTAGGAAAATAAATACAATTAGATGATTGGTACTTAATGGAAGAATATATTGTGCTGAGATTTTATGGATCAGGAGTAGAGCCATGAAAACTTCTAATTCATGTGACAAAATGGGTTTTTGCATTAAAATATGTAAGGAAGATGGAGAATACTAATGAATTATACTTTCTCAGTCAACAAAAGAAGGCCTTATTTCCTTGTTTACCTTTTTCATGTGGAGGGTTAACATTTAAGATAAAAGCATTTAGTGTTACACGTGATTTTTTGAAAAAAATCAAATTTGATGTTTTCTGTCACTAGAAATATGATCCATGTGACACCATTAAATTAAGGATTATGGCCAATAAGAATACTACAAGTAGAATTCAACATCAAAGTAAACCATGGCTTGAAAATTTGAGAAACAAGGATTCTTGGGATGAGGTCAAAATAGCAACATATTTGGAGAAAAGTATTGTTGAGAAAGGTATTTCTTTTGAATAATTATCAACAAAAATTATGGAATTGCACCAACAGACAAGAGCAGAGAATCAAATCAAGAGGTATAATTTTTTTATGAAAAAGTGATAAACCATCTAGTAGATCAAATCAAGAGGTACCATTTTTTTTATGAAGAAGATTTAGAGTTTAGCTATTTGTGGAATATAGAGCATCACAATGAACGTGAAGAAACTAATGATGAATTTGATGATGATAGAGAAGAACAAAGTTTCAAATATGGTTTAAGTGAGACCACAAAAAAAACATTTACTCCAAGAGTATCCATAGCCGAAAAAATGGGTTATGAAGGTGGTCCTTTGGGGTTCCAAGGATAAGGAATTTGGACAGAAATAGATGTAGATGCTAGAAAACCAATTGATAAACAAGGCCTTGGAGCAGATAAAATAAACCAAGGGCATACAAGTACATCTAAAACAACTCATTTTGTTAAAGCTTCAAATCCTAATCCTCGTGATCAGATACAATCATAACTAGGACATGCCCATGGTGGAGAAACTAGTGCAACTGGCACTGCCACTAGTGGTGATGGTACAATTAGTAGTACTAGTGGTCAACATGTGCTACATCAACAAATTACACACAAGAGGAAAACAATACAAGATACCACACAAACACCCAGTGATCAAGCCATACTAAAGAGGGCAAGGATTATGACAAATCGAAGTCCAACTACCAATTCCACCCAAAGTAGTTATTTCCAAGAACTCCTCTAGTTAGTGTGGTTGGAACAATAACTACAAGTACTCCTAGTCCTTCACCATTCCAACATTCCATTATTTCTCTATCCCCAAGTTTTGATTATAATGATGAGTTTAAAAAGAAATCAGAATTGTATAAAAAAGAAAGGAAGCAACTAATAGAGATTTCATCTACTATAAATTCAAAACCTACAACAACCAAGGTATTACCCACATTTGACCCAAATAAAGAAATCATCGAGTACATGTTTTTTTTTCCCACAACTCAAAATAAACTAGAAAATTAGATGGATCACTCTAAATTTTAGGTGAGCATTTTCCAATTGGATTTTTCTAGATACAAAAATTCTGACAAAATTAATGTATCAAAGAACAATAATGAAATGGTGTACACATCATTTCTAAAGCAAGAGAGAGAAAAAAGGTTGAAGATTCAAATAGAAAAGTTATAGGAAGACCTAGAAAATGAGAAAGAAAAGAGGAAAGCAGTAGAAAACAAGACCAATGAATTATAATAAAGAATATAAAAATCTATATATCTACAAGCAAAGAGGATAAACAAACAAAGGTGGAATTGAATAACTGAAGAAAAGGTTAGATGAGAGAAAAAATAAATATGATGAGGAAAAATCCACTTCAGAAAAATTAAAACAAAACTTGGGGAAAGCAAATAGCAGAGTTGAGGAAGCAAAAAATGAAATAAACTCTTGTCAAAATAAGTTAATTGCATTTTTTAGAGAAATAATGAGCATATGTAACAAAATATCTAGGAGGAAATAATGCAGAGGATTGATCATTTGCGTGAATTGTTTCAATTGATAGATGCTATGAGACTACATTATAGGAATCTCAAGAAATATTTAATGGACAACAAAAATTTGCTCACAATAGAGAAACTTGTAAATCAAGTTCAACAAACAATCTACAAAGTCAGTGACAATAAATTTAAATCAAAAGGGATTACTAATCAGATTGATGCCTCAATGATGTTGTCATCTATCATTCAAAAGTGTTTGAGAATGCTTGAAACAAAGGAATTTGTGCATCTGGCTACAAAAAGGATGAAAAAGCTAGATGAAAAGGTAAGGAACTTGGCAGGGCTTAGTTTTCTAGAGGCTTTTGACACAAATGAGTGATTCATTAGAAAGGATGATTTCAAAAAGAACATGGAGGGTGCAAGGAAGATTGATTTGGACCAATTTCCTCAAAATCCAAATGAGACAAACTATTTGGATTCCATCAAACCATTGATAACCTTGAATGCAACTTTGACTAAAACATTCAAGTCAAGTTCCAATTTCAATCATTCATTGTTAACAAATTTTCAAGTTAGAAAACATCAATTAGAACAATTAAAAATGACACTTCCATCACCTGAACAGTGGAAGTTGCTACAAAAGCTGAGAGAATGGTTTGATATTGATAATATGAGTTTCCAAGTTCTAACTAAGCTCTGTGTAGAGTTGTCTTTAAGAAGGATTTTGTATTCCCTCTAATGTATTCATTCATTTGAAAAACAATAAAAAACTCAAATTTAGTAATGCGTTGATGTTCAATTATCTATATTATTTATTTTATCAATTGAAGAAAAATTCTTTTCAACTACTAGATACACATTAAATGATTGTTGATGGTCATTATTGTATATGCTATTATTTTTAATATGTTATTTAGAATAGAGTTGAGTGATGAATCACTGAGTACATGTTTAACACAATTAATATGTTAATTTATTCAATTTGATGCATAATTTCATGGAATGCAATATAAAATAGCAAATACAATATAAAATATCAACTACATTTTGAAATATAAAATTATCGGTAATCCTCATTTGGTTAAATTAAGGTTGTTAGGTCTAAAACCTAGGGCTTTCTAAAACCTTATTATCCTAAACTTGGCATTCTTATTGTAGAGGAGGGGGACTGACTTTTTAGGACCCTAGGTCACGAGAGGGTCTAGAAAAATCAACTGCCCTAATCTACCTCACGCTAAGGGATTGTCTAAGATAAGTTTGATGTTTGAGAGAGTGAAAAGGAATGGAAATAGATCTACCACTGTCCTTTTTCAACTTGAGATTTTAGGCAACCAGGTGAGAAAATTCCTTAGTTTGGACTGTAACCTAGGCAACTCTCTTCCAAAGGACTCCAGAGTAGAAGACAGATGACAACACAATGTGTTGGTGTCTCGATCAAGCGCAGGTGTCCATACAGATAGAGAGTAAAAAGTATAGTTAAGACTAACAAAAAAATCGCTAACTACCTAATAAATATAGTTTTGAACGATGACAAAAAACTAGAAGCAACTAAATGACTAAAACAACAAGAAGAATACTTTAACTTAAAATATAGAATTTGATAACAAAGGTGGTAGAAACCAAATTTACCGTTGGTCCAGCCTCCTGCAAGCTCCACACGAACTCGATACCTACACACGGTAGAATGGGGAAAAATTTTGGGGTTGTTTTGAGGTTTTTCATAGTCAAACCCCCATTTCAGTGTTCCCACCTCTACAGACAACCAAAATAGCCACAAATAGAGAAAGTATGATAAAGGAAAGCACTGGAAGGAATAATACCAGGAAATGCTAACAAAAATATGCTACGTAAATAAAATAACGATGGTAAGTAAAATGGATATCACCTCCCCAACAAGATTCCCTCAAGCATGTGAAGGGAGATATGAGCTCACAAGCTTGTAGATGCTAATGTTGTTGCAACAACGAGATGAGAAAAACCAATAGAATTTTGATTTGGAGCTTCAAAAATGGTGGAAGCACTATGAAATGCTCAAGAATTTTGTAGAACTGAGAAGTGAAGTTGAATAATATGAATTCAATGTGAGAGATAGTCTTTTGAAGGTGAATATGATCCCAAAAGAGTTGTTCAAGGTTAGTCAAGGGCACAAGGGCACTATGCTTCATCACCAATGGAGAAGTCTAACACCTCTACAAATTCTAGAGGCAGGAATCCTATCAGGATGGTAGTGCACCGTGTATACATCCATGCACTGCACTAGCGTCTGCGACAAAAATACCCCACCGACACTACAAACAGCATCTAAGTGGGTGGAAAGCGAATGGATGAGGTGGAATAGCATCTTTAGGTTAGATTTTTCTAAGGTAAGGGTTGTAAATGGGGAATTTTCTAGGGGTGAAAATTCACTCCATTACATTTTTCCCCCACTTTAGTGAGCATATGTGCTACCAAATGTGAGGTAAAGTGGATTGAAAGAGTTCAAAAAAAGTATACCTAAACCATTAAGGAAGAAAACTGCAATCTAACACACCAAGAAGCATAGGAAGAGGAGATGGCTCCACAAGTACTCGATCCTAAGGAGAGTTCAAAAAAATGTGTCACAAGTTCGTATACTTATGGAAAGGTGAACAAAAGGATTTGTAGGTACTCGGTCCTATAGATTTGAACAAATAGATCCTGCAGAATGAAAGCGCTTTATAGGTCCTTAGACATGCAAAGGATGCGCCCCCAGGTGCTCGGTCCTGAGGGAAGCCAGATGTGAGAGGCTCTATAGAGTCTAATGGGGCATTACAGGTGCTTGATACTACAAGGTCGATTGAAAAGAAACTTCACACATGCCCCTGCAAATCAACATGTTAATCCATATACAAAACATGTTAGATAATAAAAATCCAAGCAGGAAAAAAGACAGTCACATAGATAGACAAACACTAAAGGAGAAGCTTTCAAAGGGGTCCCTCGGGAACCCTTCAAAATAAAAGGGGTTCACTCAAGGGACGCTCTGTTTGAAAATCTAATAGCATTTTTAAAAAGCGACATAATTTTTCGTCAATGATTCTATCACCAAGGAATCCTTATGAAAGATTCCTTTTATCAAGGAATTATAAAGAAATAATGCTCCCTCGCAAAGGAATTTTTTTAGAATTCTTCATCAAAAAAGTACTCTCTTCTTGAAGGAAAGTTTTCAAATTCTATCTTATAAATTTGTGATAAACGAAAGATTCGGATAGGAATCCATGTTGAAGAATGCAATTTTTGAAAAATAAAGGATTGTCAGTGAAGGATTCGTTGGCCACCAAATACACCTTCTAAAAATTAGAATAGTATGATAGCCCCCCCTTAGGATTGTGTGTGCTAGACACAAAGGTAGTGACATCCTAAGGAGAGAAAAGCAAGAATGAAAGTGATGTAATGGCTCGCAGAACATTATGAGATATAAACGTGGTAATTTTTTCACGCACTCGAGGGACAACACATAAGCACCAAAACACCACAAAACAAGCAAAGTAGAGAGGAAGATTAAAAAAAGGGACAAACAATGATATAATGAACAAGAGATAGGGGGTCTAATATTTTGGGGTTAGAGCTACTCATAAATATAGATAGATAAATATAATAATATATAAATGAACTGTCATCAACCCCCTACTATGTTAGACCATGTGAAGAAAGGCAAGTGAAAACAAAATGAAAATAAAAAATTGGGTCAACATGGAAGGGAGGCCTAAATTCCCCCAACACTTACATCATCCCCAATTATAAATCAAGGAACAACAAAGAGAAGAATGGTGTGACAAATAGAAGAAGTTTGCGACACAAAAAAAATCCTATATCCAAGCACCTACAAAGGTGGCAAGGGTCCTCTAGGAATACATAAAACAAGCATGGGGGAAACACAACACACACGATCTACTTTACAGATAAAAGGATTCCCTAGTCCTCGTAAGCAATA